>CATLOQ010000200.1:0-20961 GCA_950022295.1 Bromus sterilis
GAGCCCGCACTTTTACACGCAGCATGTCTTTCAGCGAATTTTGTGCTTGTTTCTCTATTTTGGTGCGACTTGATCTCTCACAGGCGCGCCGCGCCTTCTTCAAATGGAGTAGCTTGTGTCATCCCCTCGCTCTTATTAAATCCCCTTAATTGTTATTATTGTAATAAAACCGTCGTTTCGGAATAATCATGAATCGATCTGAGTATTCATAAGTCAGGCACCTATCTAAGTATTCTTGATAGGCTGTCATAGTTGTAGCACACGCGGATTCATCAGCTGTATCACAAATGTTTAGAGGGATGATCATTATTGAACTACTCCCTACTTAATCAGTTGACTTGACATTCCATATTTGTAGAAATTCCAACTTCTATACAAAATGAATAGAAGACATAGGATTGCTGTAATTCATCCTGACCTGGGAGTTGGAGGTGCTGAGCGCCTCATCGTAGACGCATCCAAAGCATTGAAAGACTGTGGTCATCAAGTGACAATCTACACCGGCTATCATGATAAAATGAGGTGTTTCGACGAAACAAGAGATGGAACGCTCAATACTATTGCCTTAGGCCAGTGGATTCCTCGGTCAATATTTGGGAAATGTCATGCTTTGATGGCCTACACAAAGATGGTCTACATTGCAACCTATCTATTGATGTTCTCCAAATATGATCTAGTTTTATGTGATCAAGTGTCGGCTTGCATACCGTTCCTCAAACTAAACTTTTGGAGCAATTTCAAGATTATATTCTACTGCCACTTTCCAGACAAGCTGCTGACCAAACGAGAGTCTTTCATGAAAACTATGTACAGGAAACCGCTCGATCTATTTGAGGAGTGGTCAACAGGTTTAGCTGACACCATTCTGGTCAACTCAAAATTTACCCGTAACGTGGTTCAGAGAACCTTCAAGTCACTTAGAAACAGAGAATTAACTGTATTGTACCCTTGTGTTAATGTTGACCATTTTATCAAAAATAATTTTTCAGAGGGAGACTGTGAATCCATTTTCAGAGAACACAATAATATATGTCGTGACAAATTTATCTACCTTTCGATAAATAGATTCGAGCGGAAGAAGGCGCTCGCCACTGCAATAGAATCACTATCGGCTTGTTTGTACAAGTTAGAACACGAACAAGACAAATTGCAAATGAGCAATAGCAACAATAAGAAAGGCTTGCATCTCATCATTGCTGGTGGCTACGACTCGAGACTCAAGGACAGTGTTGACTACTATGCCGAGCTCAGACAGCTCACACATGATCTAGAACTTGATCTGCATGTAACTTTCATTGAGTCACCAAACGATAACGACAAACTGAAACTATTACAGATCTGTGACGCTGTCGTGTATACTCCAGAAAATGAGCACTTTGGGATTGTGCCATTGGAGGCAATGGCTATGTCAAAGCCAGTCATAGCTAGTGCCTCGGGTGGACCTCTTGAGACTATTGAGGATAATTGCACTGGTTTTCTTTGTTCTCGCGACTCTGATGACGCCTTCTCGAATTCAATGATGGAGTTGTATATTAACCAACACGAGGCTCATGCGATGGGTGTGAGAGGATTCGAAAGAGTTAAGAAATGCTTCTCTTACGAGGCCTTTCGCGACCACTTGAATGGAATTTGTTTTCCTTAGGTGATGTCTTTATGGTCATTAACCAACCACCCATAGATAATTAGCGCACCAAGACTGAACATAAACACTAATTTAATAATTAATTCATGTTAGTGTAAAAAGATAGAAGAAGATTAGCTGCACCAAATGATCTACTGTATGACACAGCTTTCTCCGATTCATTTCATTAATATTGTCTAAATAGACAGAATCCTTCGCTGTAGCTTTTCAAGACAATCTAATTGAATGGTTCTCTCTGAAAAGTGTAAGTCTCTCTTGAGGCTTTTTTCTTAGTTTTTGATTTTAAGAGTTCAGTTCCTATAAATGCCAAGTCGTGCATATTAAAAGGAAGGGGACGTTAATGCACGGGTTCGAGTGCACGCGCTCCACTCGTGACATCTTACACAACACATAGGCACTTGGACGCTTCAAGTTAGTAGCCTGAGTCAACCCAATACTGACGACTGTTCTGATGAGCAAATTGTGTGTCCGGATGGTTGCGCGTTAGATTTGCAACACTGCAAAGACGAAGCGCCCGAAATCACTTTGGATTCCGTTTCTTCCTGGCCAGCCTCCTCCTGGAGGCTTATACAGGGCTCGCGCACATAGAGCATCGGCAAGGGACCTATGCGCTAGGCGATCGTGAATCTCGCGACTAGCTTGCCAGCTCTTGGGCTCGTTCGCGCCCATTCGCCTTTAAGCTGTCGCAATATATTAGTTATCTTGATGCCATTTTCATCATCTTTCTATTCAGTTGTTTTATAACTGTTAATTTAACCGATTGTTTCGATGTTATAATATATTGATCTCAACACAAATATTTGTTCAAACTGACTATCACTAGACTGCTGATATACTGCTGATTGATATAATACAAAACAAACTAATATTTTAAACATGACTCATTCAATACTGATCACTCGACGAGCATCAGTGCGGCCATTCTGACGTTAGCTCAATATATTAGCTCGCTATTTAAGCAAACTAAACAAATAAGATGCAAAAATCATCATCGCCCGTACAGCATCAGCAGCAGCAGCACCGCGAACAACAACAACAACATAGAGATCAAAACACAACAACAACAACAACCAGAAGACCATTGCAGTCAACAGAGAACACAATCAACGTATCCCCGACAACAACATCAGCAACAACAACATCAAGGTCACCAGATCATGTCAACACTGGCGTTGATGGCAAATCGCGCTTGATGATCTGTTATGATCAGCCAGGCAACGGTAACGAAATGGATGCTCTTCAAGACGAAGTGACAAATCTTAAACGCTCGCTTGAGGATGAAAAATTCCGCCTCGACGATGTTCCATTCTCATCGTTAGCTTCAAAGTTGGACCCAATCACAAACATCTCAATCAAATCTAGACGACTACTCAAGGGCCACAACGGTAAAGTTTTATGTCTTGATTGGGCCCAGGACAAGAGGCGTCTGGTGAGCTCGTCCCAAGATGGCAAGCTCATTGTTTGGGACGCATTTCCAAACAATCCCAAACAGGAACACGTTGTCACATTACCAACCACCTGGGTTATGGCGTGCTCTTTTGCGCCATCGGGCAATTTTATCGCTGGCGGCGGTCTTGACAACAAAATAACAGCGTATCCACTTTATACAGACGAGGACTCGTCAACGTTGAAAAAGCGCCCAATTGGCACTCACACAAGCTACACAAGTTGTAGCCAATTTTTAGGTAACGATCAGCAAATCTTGACAGGTAGCGGCGATTCAACATGTGCATTGTGGAACGTTGAATGTGGCACGCTAATTCAGAGCTTTCATGGGCACACGGCCGACGTGTTATCGTTGGATGTTTCGCCAAGTGAAACTGGAGGCAACACATTTGTATCAGTTGGCTGTGATAAGAGAGCTTTAATCTGGGACACACGAATCGGTTTGTGTGGCCAAAATCAATTCATACAATCATTTAAAGCTCATGTTGCGGATATTAATTCAGTTAAATTTTATCCAAGCGGCGATTCAATTGTAACGGGATCAGATGATACCACGTGCCGGCTGTACGATTTGAGGGCCGATAGAGAGGTGGCGGTATATCAAAAGGACAGCATTCTGTTTGGAATCAATTCAGTCGATTTGTCCATCAGTGGTCGCATACTATTTTCAGGTGGCAACGATTACACAATCCACGTTTGGGACACCTTGAAATGTTCACGAATTTGTATACTTTATGGACATGATAATCGTGTCACTTGTGTCCGTGTTTCAGCCGATGGAACTGCTCTGGCCTCAACCAGTTGGGATCACACCATTCGAGTGTGGGCCTGAGCAATCAGTTCGCATAGAACATACAGCAAAGGGCAAAAGAAAACAATGAATCCATCAAACTTTAGGGGCAAATTAATTGACTTGGTCTTATCTGTGGAGTTAATAAACTAAATATCGATATGAGAAAACTCTTTGATTAACAATGAAAGCCCTTTTTTTTAATCGTGATATCTAATTTGACCGACGGTGATGGTACTCTTTTTTGTATCATGCAGACATACGAAAGTGTTATTTTGTTACACATCAAATTGTAATAGATAGAGTTAATGCACAAGATGACTAATTGAGATTGGTTATCATGTGCTTAGACTTGATAGACATGATTGTTAGGCCAAGGTGTCTGGAATGTCAACAATGTAATCGAAATGAGCACCATCGAGAATTTCTAGATGCCAATAGTCCAAACGGCGCCCTAGACAGGCATTGATTGATTTGATTAAGACAACAAAATATGGTGACGTCGTGATATACTGAACGGGTTGAACTATCGCAACAACTTGGTGGCGCGCTGGTTCGCTGCTGTTATACGAGTTTCATTTGCGTTTGTCTTCTGATTGATGCGTTCAAGTTGAGAATTCTGGTTTGCGATCTCACTACCCATGTCGATGGCCATGTTTCTTAAATTGCCTATCATGTTACCAACTTGAGCCATATTGTCCTCCATCTCGTCCTCCCTCGCGTCGTTGGTTATCTTAGCCACGTAAGATGTGCTTGTCGTGCCAGGCCCGGTTCGGTTATCGATAATTCTAGTAGGCTGGCCATTGACTATGACACAATCATCGTTTGCCTTCCAAGTGCCCGCGTCTTCCTTGAACTTTTTACTCTTACCACACGGAAATATACAAATGCCGCAACACTTTTCCATGCCAGTCAAATTCTTCTCTGCCTCCCTCATATCCACATTGATCTTGTCCATGTCTTCTTCGATTTTATCGAATTGTTCACCTTGCTCATCAAGACCCATGAGAGTTCTGAAACCTGCCTCCTTGCTCTCGTCGCATAGTTGCAACATCCGACGAGTTGACTCAAGCGATTCATCTGTTGTCTTGTTGGCCCGAAACTGTAGCTCGGCCAATTCGCTATTCTGCGGATTGTTGTTGCTGTTATCCATTTTGATTGTTTAATTGAATTTTGTTATAGTTGAATGAACTCAAATAGATCTTGACTTCACCTGCGACAACGGAATTTTGTTATCGTCAATCTTGAGAAACCAATAAAATGTTCCGTGTTGCTCTTACAAATATCAAATAAAAGTAGGCCACTATCGTCACTATCCGTCATAGAAGATATATTACGAGCGTTATACTTTGAGATCAGTTTGATTGATGTGCAACGACACTGATAAACCAAATTCTCAAAACAGGATCATGATTGTTGAGGTAGGTTTTGGTGATGTGATAGATCCTTCGGTAGGGTCAATAACTCCGTGGTCGAGTGCAGATCAGTAAAAGATATGCATTTCTCAGGCAAGCTATGTCAAGCATCATTTGTTGAAGATTGATTTTTAGCAAGTTGACGAAGTGTAGTTGTAATACGGTGTTTCAACACCAGCTAAACTTCAACACAAGTCGCAACTACTATTTTTAGTCAAATCCAACTTTGCGTGTTCAATCTTGTCGCTGTTTAAGCTTTCACTTTTACTTTCAAGATCGGTTTGGATGTGGTTGATTTTTCTTGTTGATCTCAACAGTTAGAAGTGCAAGTCAGGATCTCAGATGTGGTGGTAGAATCTTGCTTGGCTACAATTTGATTACAACGGTGGTAGTTCTAGGTGTTCAGATTGTCGATGTAATTGATCGATGAGTAATTGATAAATCAATTTTGTTTCGCTGATTGAAATGCTTGCACACAACAATAATTGATCGAGAAGAAAAGAATAAACGAACAAATGCACACAAAAGAAGACGTATCCTGATTCTGACGTTGTCTTTGACGTTTATCAATTTTGTCTGGATGAAACTTTAGCAAACAAGGAGCAGTGTTTTATGGATGGTTGTTGCTGTTTGTTGTCTTGTGTGTTCAATTGGTTATTGTCGACAGTGGCCGTGTGTCTGTGTTCTTGTGTGAGAGGAAAAAATAAAATTGATTACTTGCATAAGTTATGTTGAACAGTCATGTAATTTACTTAATTCCTTGATGGTGGTGTGTTTTTGTTTTCTTTCTTATGATAAATATTCTCGCTGTCTTTGGGCAAAATTCGATTAGTGTAAGAGCGAATATTTAGCCCAAAGGCGCTCGCGCAAAGAGCTTACTAGGTTTCTGGTTGACGTTGGTCGTGGTGGTGGCGCGGGCGAGCCTTTTGGGGCCCCCAAAGGCTTGCAAGTTGCAACGCGCGCAAACACAAACATGCACACGCGCGAGCGCCGTGCACGCACACGAGAACACGCACCCACACGAGAGATGTGATGACGAGATGCGTGCGGATCGACGAACGAAAGCGCGGACCAAAATAGAGCCTATCGCCTTCCCCCCCCCCCCACCCCAACCCCCCTTTTCGTCTGATCCAATTTGGTTTGGAACTTTTGACTCCAAAAAGTCGCCACAGCCGCCGAGGATGACCCCGCTTTTGTCGCTTGTGTAAACTCCTCTCACAAATGCCACCCCCTCTCAAGCGTCTAGCGCCGGAGTAGCATAAAACTTTACTCTCGTCGTTGGTTTGCCGCTAGAAAGATCTCTTGGTTTCATTACTCTTATCAAGCTCAAGCTCGAGCAAGAGACGCCTCGGCGTGTAATGGTTTGCTCATTGGTCTCCTAATAATGCAAGCGAGCGTTAGAGCAAAGTCACATTTGCAGTTGTTATCCAGCGGTGCGTCTCAACCGCGGCCCGAAGTGTTAACGCCTCCAGTCTAGACTAGGCCAGTGTATTTCACGCGCCCCCTCGCCTGTGTGGCCCAAACAAACTCCAATCGAGCGGATGAAGATCTTTCACTACGACGGCCAGATCAACATCCGGCCCCGTCCGCCCACATAACAACGACAACGAACATTGCAAACAACTTGGGCCCTAACACTCGTCTTGTCCTTGATTTGTACGAACGGCCGACATTTGACACCCGAACAGCGAGGCATCAATCGAGCTAGGCTCGGCAAAGTTGTCTCGCGCGCTCAGTTTCCTTGAGGCGCCCATCTAGCATTCAATGCAATCCATCGCTAGCCGAACAAAACGTACCGAGAACTATGGACGGACTCTCTTTCTTGCCATGTTTAGTTTAGAAACAACTTGGCACGCGCAAAGGCCCCAGGGCAATCCAAGCTCGAGACTAGTTGGCGATCCTAACTCAACCAGAATCTCCGATAGCGTCAGCTCTCTCTCTCTCTCTGTGTGTGTGTGCCTGTTCAAGAGAGCGTAACCTTTTCATAAGGCCGGCCTCGGAGAAACCCATCTATCTTGCCAAACGGGTTCAGCCTCACAAATCTCACCCCGCCCAGCTTTGCGAGTTACATCTGGCAATTGAAATCGCGGCCAAAAACAAGAAGCTTGCCCAGCAAGAGCGCTTATTAATAGGGCGACCAACCATCGGGCGAACCGCTCGAGTACTTTGGGTTAGCTCCTGTATCTAACTCTCGTTACGTCGCAACTAACGCCTTTAGTCCATCTGGTCGTCTTTTTGCCCAAAAGAAAACCACCGGCTAGCAAGTGCGCGCTTTCTGGCGAAGAATGAAAATCTTGAATCTTACGAAGGGCAGATTTTCCTCTTGGCCCTCCATCGTCCAAGATACAGGTGCCACAGCGGAATGGACCATTTTCGTCGTTCGATATCCATCTAACGACTGGCCATAAACATCCCACTTGATCGGTGAGCTGTTACAGCACTCAAACCATTGCTGTCGTCCTCAGGTCTGCCACTCACCATTAGAGAGCGCGTCCGGGCAGCGCGTTGTGCCCCAAACGCCCCCTCCCCGGCCGTCGCCGTCGTTGTCGGCGCGAGCCGGGACAAAAAGAAAAAGCGTAATGCCCGCGAACAGCACACTATACCATAAAAGAAAAGTGCAGGAACCTAAATGGGGCCTCCCAACCAAGTTGAACACGCAAGCTAAAGAGGGGCGGCACGACGGTGAAGAGGAACAATTTAATTTAATATGATTGTTAGAGTGAAGAGGGGGCGTAGGTACAACGTTCTTGCTTCATTTCCTGGCCGCTGTTTGCGTCTAAACCTTGCACAATGTATCTCTTCATGTTATCGCTTGCAACAATGTTGAGAATTTCATCAACCAGCTCGATCTGGCCAAGCAACAGTGGCACACAAACTTGTGCCTCTTTCAACATGCACAAGTGGTTGAGCGCGGCAACTTGGCGGAAGTGCCGGCGAGCAGGCCAGTCAGGCGCACGATTTGATTATGTCATATCAATTATGACGATCAGAAACCTGGTTGCCACGAGATGGTTTGGTTAGAGATCCACGACGGTTAAAGTGATATTTCAACCATTGTTGCGTGGTTCACATCAATGTAACAAACTCAACTCTTATCTATCCTGAACCCCACTTCAGAACGATAGTTTTTGTGTGTCGCTCGAGAGCACTCTGTGTTGAGTTTCAATCCTTGAATGTGGTTCCAAAAGAGAGAAACACACACATTGCCAAATAGTAGTGGTCTTATGAAGTGGTCGTTCAGTGAATTCATCGGCTCGAGCCTCTTTCCTGACACACAATTCGACACAGAAGAACAGGCAACCAGCATTCAACTGTGCCTCATGTGTTATGGACTCGAAATGTGAAATCTAACACAAGTGGAAGTGGTCTTGAGCCCAGAGTCAGTTCTCAACCAGAACAACGAATACAACACTGCATAGAAGGGGAACTGATACATAACATAGAGAGCGACTCTTATTTTGTGTTCGTAAACTGAAAGTTTCTGGCTTGTTGCTGCTAGCATTCTGAATCAGAACGTCTCTCTCTCTCTCTCTCTCTCTCTGATGAACGCGCCTTTACATTGGCCCGAGCCCCTACGCCAAGACTCAAGGTCAACAAAAAGCACCGCCACAACAGGGGATGAGGATGGAGTCCGATAAATGAGATAAAATCATCATCAACAACATCATCATCAACATCGCATGAACACATAAAACTGGTTCGATACGATTGTTGTCTGTGCGGGCAATCTTCCTGGGACTGGTGCACGTAAGCCGTGTTGGGAGAGCAACTTGCTCAAGCGCCAGCTGGATACAACAACAGCCGTAGTTGTCCCTCGCTTCAAGCAATAGCAAACAACTATCAGATAGTTGATCGGCAGCGCAGACTTTCACTTTCGTGGATGAAAATTAAGCTTCCTTACATAAGTCCCGCCCGGCAAGGGGAGTAGTGCGGCAAGTTCATGCTAATCGACCATACGAAACTCCCGAACTTTGGAACTTTATGCTCTCGATCTTTCTATCGTCAACATCATCGTAGTTGTCATCGAGAGTTTGCATTCGTTGCGAGAAAGTTCTGCTTATGACATGCGACAATTCATCTTCTGAACAGTGACACTTTTTTTTCTACAACTTGTAAATTTCAATTCGCGACATTTACACAGATCGTCATACAGTAAAAGCATACTTTTGCAAAACTACAAACAGGCACCCAATTCATTTAATCAACGAGCATAATCAATCAAAAAGGTGTGAAAATCAATGCACAAAATGTCCACTGTCACATCAATCAAGAATCCTGAGGTCAGGTATACCCAAATCTTTATCAACAATGAGTTTGTCGACTCTGTTGATGGCAAAACATTTGAAACATTAAATCCAGCCACTGAGGAGGTACTGGCTGTGGTTCAAGAGGCTAGTGCGAATGATGTTGATCTTGCTGTTCAAGCGGCCAAAAAAGCTTTTGAATTTCACTCGAATTATCGTCAAATGGATGCTACTCAACGAGCAGCATTGCTGTTCAAATTAGCTGACTTGATGGAACGCGACATGGTCTATATGGCAAGTCTGGAATGCAAAAACAACGGCAAAGTCTTCAGGGACGCGTACTATGGGGACTTGCCCACTGCTATCGGGGCCTTGCGTTTTTATGCAGGTGCCGCAGACAAAGTTTCAGGTAGTGTCTTGCCAACAGATGGAAAGGCATTTGCGTTCACTCGCTTCGAGCCGGTGGGAGTTATTGGTGCCATAATTCCTTGGAACTATCCGGTAGAGTTAACATGTGAGTAACCTTTGCATTATGAGAGCAAAGGCTTGTCCAACAATCTAATATTCTAAGTGCTGTGACTATGTTATATGTTTCTCGTTAGAAACAATTACTGACTACATCTGTGTTCCGTGATCTCAAAATTGTTCCATAGGTGTGAAAATTGCACCAGCAATTGCAATGGGAAACACGATTGTTATCAAGCCTGCTGAGCAAACTCCTCTGACGGCTCTCTATTTGGCTGCATTGGTCAAAGAGGCCGGATTCCCGCCTGGAGTTATAAACGTAGTGCCTGGTTTCGGGCCCACAACTGGCCAGCCTCTCGTTGAACATCCAGACGTTAATATGGTCACGTTCACCGGAAGCACCGAGGTTGGTCGTCTAATACAGCAATTGGGCGCACAGCACGTCAAGCGGGTAACCCTTGAACTCGGCGGAAAAAGTCCATTAATCATATTTCCAGACGCAGACTTGGACAAGGCCGTACAGGTAGCACATTCAATGTGTGTTGTCAACCAGGGACAGTGTTGCGTCGCTGCCACTCGAACGTTTGTTCACGAGAGTATATATGACGAATTTGTCAATAAAACTGTTGAATTGGCAAAAAAACACGTCATAGGCGACCCATTAGATGAGGCAGTAGATCATGGACCCCAGATAGACCGCGAACAATTCACCAAAGTGTTATCTTTAATCGATTCTGGCATAAAAGAGGGTGCAAAGCTAGAGACTGGTGGCAAACGAATCGAGCGCAAGGGTCTTTTTGTAGAGCCGACAGTTTTTTCAAATGTAACTGATTCGATGCGCATTGCTAAAGAGGAGATATTTGGACCAGTACAACAAATACTCAAGTTCAGCTCAAAGGAAGAGGTAATTGAAAGGGCTAACAATACATCCTATGGATTAGGTGCTGGCTTGTTCACTAATGATATAAACACGGCTTTGGAAGTTTCGGCACGTTTAAATGCTGGACAAGTATATGTGAATCAATACCTGATTGGTGGACCTCAAGTGCCTTTCGGTGGTTTCAAGCAATCTGGCATAAACCGTGAGTTTGGTCTTGATGGTCTAAAGCAATATTATGAAGTCAAGGGAGTTGTGATCGACATGCCTGTTAAAATATGATTTCTGATTAGTGGTTGGATAAAACTACATAAACTACATGAGCGTACATGAATGAAGCACGTGTATGTAGCCTGTCGTACAAATGTAGCTTAATATAGCCAGTGAGGGGAATAATACATAAATATACCGAATCGTCACATTATTTGTAATTCATGAATTTATTGTATAAATGATCTTTCCTCGGTATCGGATTGTTGTCGGTCGTCAACAACCCTGCCCATTTGGGACATTCTGAGAAACCAATAAACTCTCTTTGGTGGCGTAACAATCTTTTCGTCTTCTTCAAAGGAATGGTGTATTTCAAATGGTGGAAAACTGTCGTATGTTTGTTCTGCTTTAACTTGTGGCGGTTCCGATATCTTGAATCCAAATTCGTCTTCTTGTATTCCCAAAAGTTTCTTATCATGAGGCGACACCATAATGGGTCGCATAAGAGTGTGAGGCCAGAAGTGAATGTAGAAATCGTAACAAGCACTTGCGGTAAACAGCGAGCAAATAATCCATTCTAAATATATCAACACAATGGATAAGTCTTCTAATACTCTGAGATAACACAGATCATAATAAAGCAATATGGCAACGGATGTGTTGAACAGCGCCCAATAAGCTGCGAGCTCTGACTTTTCAATATCTAAGCGACGCCTCTGAACATTCTCGGCAGTCGGGCTTTTCTTCGGAGTGACACCCTTGCTCCGTATTAGATCTGAAGTGTCCATGTTTCGTCAGGATATAATAAGTGATGTATGTTTTAGATTCGAGATCTTTGAGGGAAAATAATAACTAAATATCGCGTGTGGCGCACGAGGTGTTGGAAAGGCGCCCTCCCAAACATTTCTTTCCCCCGCAAGAAGAAAGTTTCCGCGCTTCAACCGGCCGCAGCTGTTGCTAGTGGCTCTCATGTGGCAAAGGGAACGTTGGGAACAACCGTGCGGCGCATTCGTGGGCTTGCCTCGGTAATCAATAGATCGTGCAATCTTGTTTTGTTGACCAAGTGATCAAAGTATTCTTCTGACGACCTAATATATCCATCACAGTATTAGAGATGGATTCACCTGAGTCAATATTAACCAGCTTTACATATGCCAACAACAAACCATACGTGGTGTCGAAAAAGGCCATTGAATCTAGTAGTAAAGTTTTGAAAGATTTAGATGATTCAGGCGACGAGCCACCGATAAAGTCGCCCAAGGAGGATGAGGATGAAGTGGGACAGACAAACGAGGATGATGATGACATTGAATGGTCAGGAGACGAGGCCGAACTATCCAGAGAAATCAGTATATTAGAACAAAGCATATCATCTAAAAGAGAACACTCCCCAACAAAGTCACCAAGAAAGAAGAAACCATATTAAATATGGGGTCCGCCTGGCGCCCCAAGTAACCGTCTTTCGCTTCTTTAATTGTATGTTCATTCATTCTCATATAACTCTTTTGATCATGATCACGATGTCCCACTTTCTTTGACAGTGGATCGTTTTGATAAACCTACAACAAATAATTTTTTATCCCTAAGAAATTGAGGTTCTATTATGTTACTGAATTTGTCACTAAAATCAATTTGTTTTCTTTCTACTATTCTTGACTTCTCTACTTGCCACAAGCGGAGTACATTATCACGACCGCACGTTGATATAAATTCTTGTTGGGGACTGAATGATATTTTGCAGGCCTCTGGAACCAATAAATCATTTAAGACAGAATTGGAAGCCAAATTCCAAATTTTAAGGGCACCATCACTACTAGCTGAAGCTAAAAACTTTCCGTCTGGTAAAAATGAAAGACTTGTTATGGAACTTTTGTGTCCGACCATCAAACGTACCATTCTACCGTCTGATATTGTCCATAGTCTCACAGTTGAATCGGAGGAACCAGTCGCTATGTATTTGGCATTTGGATGGAATCTAACGCACTCGACATCATCTTCGTGACCGCAGAATATTCTGATTGGACACATTTTATCGAACCGCCACAATCTGGCAGTTGTATCCATAGAAGCTGATGCAAAATAGTTTCCTTGGAGGGCGATTGATATGGACCAAATTGGATAATTATGGCCTCTGTAAACGAATAGATTGCACTTCGATTTGAGACACCATAGGCGAATGGTTGTATCTTCTGAGCAAGATAACATGAGATCATTATTGTCTGATAAGAATTGAATTGAGTATACAGGGCCAGAATGAGCGGTCAGCTTGGACACGATTTCTTGTTTGAGCGTTTGGTGTCCATCTGATTTGTTTGAAGTTGCTCCAACTAAGATGTCACTTTGCTGTTGCTGCTGCTTTTGCTGCTGTTGTTGCGACTGTTCTTCAGGTTCTTGAGCCGATAAAGTCCAAAGGTAAATTTGGGAATTTTCAAAGCCTGCAGCAACATACAAAAGATCATCTCTGATGGTCACGCAGCACGGCATCATTTTATGAAAGGTTAAGTTAAGTATCTCGATTGAATTGCACGTAACCTCCATTGAGGTATCAGTTGATGCTTCTGCGCTCGATTGTTGTGGCTCCTCATTGTCTGTGGAACTTTTTTTAGTATCATCATTTATATCAGAACTTGAGATATTGATTGCAGCATCAGCGGGACTGTTCGAAGTGGCAGTAATCCCATTGAATCTGTGGCGCAGATATTTGTCCAGTGTGTTTGACACCAGATCCATGGCTTGCCTATCAACAATATTGGTGGCGCTATTCTTGTGTTAGGTTCTCTATTTCAATCTGTAACGGAATAAAAAATAATGCAATTATTAATCGATAGTTGGTTTTGTCATTCTGAGGTGGGCGGCACGTGTTTGAGTTTTTCCTCTTTGCTACCAACGTCGAATGAGAAATAGAGGTTCCGCGGTATTTGATGCATGCAGAAATTTTCCGAATGGGACTTGATCTTTCGCGACGTCAGTGGATCGACTGAAGAGGCTAGAGCGGCGCAGAGTTGGTGCGCCGCCATGAAGAACAAGAGGATTTTGTTTTGTTGTCAGGCAGCTTGCAATGGTCCACTCTGCTGGAGTCAGTAAGCCGGTAACAAAGTCCGAGAGTTGAACTATCTAAACAGCTCATGTTGAGTGTGTGTCTCTTCAGTAGTACCTCGCTTTTCAAATCAATACAATCTGGGTGACAAGCCTTGCTTGAATTGATTGCAGCATATATTTTGCAATATCTACTTAACGAACCCTGTGATAATTCTATTCTTTCTCAAAGGGCTCGACAATAGTGACCCACTTCTCGTTACAGTTACCAAGAAGATCATGAATCAACTTGTTTATGTTAAAAACACCGTAGTCAGAGGCTTTGGTCGTGGATCAAAGGAATTAGGCTGCCCTACTGCAAATGTTGCCGGTGCCAATGAGCTTGATTTGCCTACAGGAATATATTGCGGTTTAGTCCAGCTAGTCATTAGGAACAAGGATCAGATACAACCGGAATCTGGGTTCGAAGAAGCCTACCAAAAGGTAGTTGATAATTTGCCTTTCATATCACCAGTCAGAGGTATGGTATGCAGTTTTGGTTACAACCCTCAATATGGAAATAAGGATAGATCTCTCGAAGTGCACATATTAGATGATTTCCAATTTAATTTCTATCAAGCTGAGCTACGAGTCCTCATTTGCAAGAAAATGCGCGATGAGGAAAAGTACAATAACTTAGACGAACTTAAACAAGCTATCGCTAATGATATCAGGAACGCAACGCATGAGGTACCTAACTACATAAAGAACGCAAGCAATATGGAATATTTCATCGAAGTTAACAATAATGAAGAAAGGAGAGTTTGTAATGATATTTAACTGGTCGTGCAATCCAAATACTACTACTGTGGTGACCTAGTTAAGAATGAGTTGATCAAAAAAATTTGATCAACCTCATGGACGCTCAAGACAAGATGAACTCATATCAAATCAGTTAATGTAATCCAATGGATGTTTGATAAAAAAATCGTAAAATTTATTGCAAGTGCAAAACTTTTGATGGCACACAGACGAACTAGTTTTAGTTTCAAGCGTTGATTAGTTATTTTTTGGCAAATCTTGAGAGATTTGGATTAGTCTGCACATTTTGCAATTTACTCTTCTTTCTTTCGACTATGTGTGTCGTTGACGATTTAGTATTCATACCGGTGGTTGAGTGTGATAGTAGGACTTGTGCATATGGTGTGGTTCATGATAGAGGGCAGAGAAAGCAACAAATGCTATCGCGAGCAGGAAGGGTCCAGCTATCCGCCAGAAATTACTGTGCTTCTGTTTGTGTGGACACTTGCTGGCGTCAACAGAAAACATGGGCGAAGGAGTCGTTAACATCAATAGATTACAGTTGATGTCATCTGTCAAATTTGGATTAGATGTAACAACAGCTTTTGCAATTTCAGGCTGCTCGGCGGGTTCTACAGAGGGAGGTCGACTATGTAAGGCAACACAGGCAATTTCGTCCTCTTTACCGAACCAAAGCTCATAGTTTTCACCGAATTCAGTTAGGTTCTTAGTAACTTGCTCATCCACCGAGTCCAAGTCTATCTGAGATCCGTTCTCTTTGTGGGAACCAGTGAGGCTCAATGTATGCTGATAATCCCACTCTAATCTCTCGCTAACATTATTTGGATAACTTATTGGACGTCTTCGTTGAGGTCGGGACACGCTTTTGTTCGCTGGTGATGATTCAGCCGATTTCCCGATGATAGTAGAATTATGTTTTGGACAACGTCTTGTGCGTTCAACAACAACCAGCTGTTCTAGTGACTTTAGCCATAGTTTGTGCCACCGTTCTTCGAGTTCTGTCGATTGATCTTGGCGGCTTCTAGGTGAAGGAACCTCGTCATTTAAATGACGTTTCAATTCGCAATTGAGCTGCTTTCCCAAGTCTTCAACTTCGTTTTGAAGATTCTGATGGTACAATATCACATGTTTCCAAGTCTGAGGATGATGATGTGGTGTAATTTGATGGTTAGACGTGGGAGATGAGTTTAAAGGAGTAGTTGTAGTAGCGGCTGTCGCTGAAGTTGTCGTTGTTGTAGGGATAGTTTTATTGTTTAGTGATGGTGATGTTCCATTAGATTGCTGGTGTTGTGTTTGTAGTGCTTGTTGGAGAGGTGTTGATGTTTGTTGTGGACAACAATGGCACGCTGAATTAACCCGCTTTTCGTTCGACTCAATCCAGTTGGCAAACTTTTTGAAAGCCTCCTCGTAATTGGACGACTTAGGATCCATTTTAGATCTGGTACCATAATGAATGGGTGTTTGATCTGCTGGACCAAACGGCCAATTCAATAAATAATAACGTTGGTCTGTGTAGAGTGCTGGTGGTGAGGAATTTTGAAACAACCCAGCGGTATTATGGAATATGCGCTATTTTCAATTACAAAACCAACAAACGAGCATTGGAAACATTGAGCTGAACGGACGAACCGCCTTGATTGTCGATACATTGAAAACACACTGCGAACAAAACGCTGTGTGTCTCGCACACACGACTGACTCTGGTTGATTGCACTGCACACAAAATCATTGCACGCACAAACGAATTTCGAAGGCGAACGGCGCGCGCCTGAAACAGAATGCTTGTGTTCTCTCCCACACAGAAGAGAATTTTGAGCGAGCTGGAATTTCTCCACTTTTGCCAAGGCAGCTCGCTGCATCAAGTCCAGCCCACACAATGATTGGCGACATCAATTCCTAGTCTTGCACAATCAGTGCGCAATTCGTTGCTAAACTCAATGGCTCGATACGTACAATTGGAAAGATATGTTAAATGGACAGTGCACAGCTCGAGGGGTACAGGATTGTGCAAGAGTGGGGGCCGTCTTTTGGCAGTCAGCTTCTATCAAAGCTTATCAAAAATGAAAAGTGAGCTGAAAAGTCAAACATTTGGACAAACACAATTGGCTATGCAATGGTAGCGTACGGAAATATAGTCTGTTCGTTTTGAGCTGCTCTCGATCGTGCGTGTGACTGGGTGTCTGTTTTTGTGACGGTGTCCGAGAATATAAGTCGGCCATGTTTCTGGTTATCTCCTCGCCAACTTTTATACCGCCAAAGATTGTCATCTACTTTATCGCTTTATATTTTCCAAGCTAACAATAACGATAGAATATTACACGCAAGATCACCAATCGAAAGTTCGCCGTCAATCATGGATGTGGCAACTTGTGAAAATGAGCAATGTCAACTAGCCATGAAAATAATGCTAGCCACTCAGGAATCGCTTGAGGTTCAAATAGAGACACTCAAACAAAAAGTTGCCATGTTAACCGAGGAAAACAAAGAACTTAGACGGAACAGTGTGAATATACAACAGCAAGCTGAGCAGGAAGAAGAGTTTATATCTAATACATTGCTTAAGAAAATACAGAGATTGAAGCAGGAAAAAGAATCACTAGCCATCAACTACGAACAAGAGGAAGAATTTCTAACCAATGATCTAACAAAGAAGCTCCAAAGGATAAAAGCCGAAAAGGTAGAGATGGAAAAAACTTTTGAAGTAGAATCTGAGGCTATCTGTAATAAGTTGACCGCTCGAATAAACAATTTGGAACGGCAGCTGAAAGATGTTAAATAGAACAAGTCAAAACCGTAATTAATAATAAACTTGAATCTGAGATAAAAATTTGTTGATATTATAAACGAGGTGTAAATTTAGAATGAAAGCTTTAATTTGTCTGATGATTGCGAAGTGGTTTTTAAAGTGAGTTGACAAGCTCTTGTACTCTTATAGATTATAATAGTGGCCCTGATAAGGGCCTTTAGTTCCACTATGTTACATTTGTGTGGCGCATTGTGATGACGCCAACCGTGATCGGTGGTGAGGGGGAGGGGTATTGTTTCTTGTTCCTAAGAGGCAATCTAACCTCCGAAACCGTAGAGGGTTCTTCCTTGTCTCTTGAGGGCGTAGACAACATCCATGGCGGTGACTGTCTTCCTCTTTGCGTGTTCGGTGTATGTAACAGCGTCACGGATAACGTTCTCAAGGAAGACCTTGAGGACACCACGGGTCTCCTCGTAGATCAGACCTGAGATACGCTTGACACCACCACGACGCGCCAAACGACGGATGGCTGGCTTGGTAATACCCTGGATGTTATCACGAAGAACCTTCCTGTGACGCTTTGCTCCTCCCTTTCCCAAACCTTTTCCTCCTTTTCCACGTCCAGACATACTGAAATTAGTTTAAGTTTTCTTGTGTGGGGCGAAATCGCAAATAGTAATATTTAGACAATTTTAATATTGCTTGTGAGAGTAGACTGGACAATGTGCGTCGTTTATATACAAACACCGAAGGACGACACGAGGACTCGTCATTTTGTGAGTCCTCGCGTCGCACATGCAAAATTTGTGCGCTTCAAATTGGACAGGACGCCTGAAATACGCAGGGAGTGTTCAATTTGGCTCGATCAAAAAACGTTATCTCGTACGCATGTGCAGATAAAGGACGACGCGAGAACTCGGAGTTCTCGCGTCGTCCTTCGCATAAAGCGCTCTCCCGCGTCCATCTGGGCGCCCAATATTCATCAAGTGGTCTTGTCAAAGCAAGCTCAACTATCTAATAAAACAATATGGCTGACGTAAATTCTGATACTCTAGACAATCTTAAGGTAAGGTTCATTCATCAAGATCACCAATTGTGTCCAGTTTGACTCGTACACGTGTTAACTTTCTCCCTTGATTTGTCATTAATCGAACCACACTTGTAGGCATGGTTGGCTAGCCGCCCTATCCCTCCGACTGAGGACAAGGCAACCATCGGTGCACCTGAAAATCTTAGATCAATTGGTTTTCCAGATCTCATTTTGGAGAAAGCTGGGACTCAGCATCAGGAAACTATCATTGATTGCCACGATTTTCAAACTCAGAAACCAAAAGTTTGGACAGAATTGAGTCACCTAGTTGATTGGTCGTTTGAGTTTGTCAAGGCGTTAAAAAACAATCGAAGTAGTTTGGCAACACTTGAATTGTTACGGGGCGCTAACGAGTATCCGATATCCTTGGCCAAGTTTCACGTCGAGGAAAGCATCAACGTCGTCCAAAGTGCTCTCACTTTCGAGGCTGGTTTTGATTTTCACCATCCTGATACTCGTGGCCCAAACTATGCCGTTAATAACATAATGATTGAAGACTCAACATGTCTCCAAGATATTGTAAGACAAACTTTTGCATGCTTGTATTCCAAGTGTGTTGTTCGTCTTGTAGTCAAAACAAACGGTTATTATTCAGCAATCATAACGGCCTACATTGTTGACCTGATGCATTCCTCTGGTGCAAACTCGTCTGAGGTCAGTTGTGTGGCTTTCGAGCGACGCGAGAGCATTGGTAATGAAAGGTTTGCAAAACCTCTCTCCCCTAACAAACAGTCTAAGTTGTCGACAATTGCAGCTGTTTTTAAGCAAACGGACACATTTGCCGCGGCCCAAGGGATAATTGAGTCATATTTTCGCGACCAGTATCCCAATCTGATAGTTTTGGTTGAAGAATCTGTTTATGATAGATTCATTCAAGATTGGCAACGTTACTATTCGCATGCAATGCATATTGGATCTCGTCTAGATGAAAGAACAACTGTTGTTGATTCTTTCAACGAAAAAGTGCAAATAGATTTGGCCGCAATTGATGTAAAAGCATCTCACAAGATGTCTGGTTATGTGATTAATGTGCTCAAGTTTAGAACACTCAGCGAACTGACAAATCTTCTAAGCAATCTACGCAAAGTTCCCTATTTGTCAATCTGGAACGATGACGTTATTCTATCACGAGAGTTTTGTTTGCGCCTAAATTTGTGTAGCGAATTCTGGATAAATCACGTGCCCAAGAGCTTGACCTACCGCAAGTTCACGGAAGACATGCTCAACTATTATTATGATACCGTTGCGGAGGATATGACTTATATTTACAACTCTGTCTACGCACAATTCGCTGAAGAGGCTGAAACACTCAGAAAGCTACAGGTGGCTTTCTTGAAAAAGGAAAGCCGTCTTAGAACGAGTCTGATCCTGCAGGCATTCATTTCGGTTATCACCAAGGGCAAGTCATTGCGCAATGGGTCAACAGTGAGCGAGTCTGTAGCCAAGTTGAAGCGATTTCAGCGCGCCAATTTGTTGCGTACGAATGAACCGGATGAAACAGGGTCTCGGGTTGAAACCCATTACAAGCCAGTTGGTATGGCTATTCTGATGGTTCGAGAGGATAACTCAATCAAAAACAAGCCGGCATTGTTGGAGTTCATATTTAAAAATCTTATTTTGGGAAATGCAGTTTTACTAATCTGTCCAGCCAATACACTTGGCGCCAGATTTGGCTTTGACAATGATCATGTGATACCGTTCAAGATGGTCCACGAATCGTTGCCGGACATATCGAGGCTTTCTCTGGATGCCTCAATTGAACAGAACGATCTTTCCATGAGCAAGAAACAATGCCCCAAGAATAGCTTCGCAATCGAAATACTGCCAGAAATGTCAAGCGAACAGTTCGAAGCCATCACTATGGCCTTGGGTAGTCGTCGCAAGTCAATTTGGTACCCGGACGTAGAGCAGTCAAATTATTGGAACAGTGAGTGATACTTAGAATGAGGTCTTTCTTTAAATTTAATGATTGAAAATTGTTGTGATGTTAAGGATTGTGATCGCTTGTTACATTCGTGAATATATAAAACGTTCTAAAAGGTTTCAACGTTTGCCTCGAGACTTGGATGAACCTTTCGTGGACCGGACCTTCTTGGGACCCCTAGATTTTGGCGGTGCCATGGAATTGTTGCCCTCGCGCTTTTTACGCTTATTCTTGGCGCCTCCGCTGCCGCCGGCGCCTTTCTTGCCTTGTTTTCC
>CATLOQ010000201.1:0-26466 GCA_950022295.1 Bromus sterilis
CAAAATCCATGAAATAATATCATATAGCACTCGGTGTATGATATAATCAACAGGCGCCCCAAGGAAGCAAATCCTGGGGCGCCACAAACAAAATCATTGATATAATATCATATAGCACTCGGTGTGTGATATAATCAACAGGCGCCCCAAGGAAACAAATCCTGGGGCGCCAAACCAGTCTTACTAAAACGTGAGGCACAACAAGGCCACGGGGTATTATCCTCACCGATGGCGATATATTCATCGAGCCCGCATTAAAGACCAACTTGACGGTGGCTTGCAACAACCTGTAAGGTGGTAGGTGGCCGAACAAACCAACCAACTACAGCACAGTACAAGACTTAACCAACCAACTAACCAAACACCAAACCAAACTAACCAAACAACCAAACCAAACTAACCAACCACCAACAATAACAACTAACACACCAACAGCACCCAAAAAGTGCACCAAGTCCCAAAGAAAAAAAATTGCCAACAGGTGGGTTCGACCCGTGGCTTGAGCAGTGATAGGGGAAAAACTAGGCTGAGGGGGGCACAAAAACCAGCGTGGCCAAAATTTAATTCGCCAAGTTTCAACAACCAACCAACCTCGATCCTGACTCAACAAAATTGAATTATAACCCAAATCAACTCAATTTTTGTTTTAAAACTACTACAATGGACCGTTGCAACACACCGGAGATTAATTTCGATGAGGAAATCATAATCGGAGAAGAAAATATAATCCAAGTGGAAAATTTGGAGAACTTTGCCAATTTCCAGATGTTGGAGGAAATTGAGCCTCCAAAACAGGAGATCATCAGCATCGTGGACGCCAGGACCCATACCTACTTGAAGCGGGAGAAGCAGCTTAAACTCAAGTGCCTCTACCCTGGCTTCAAGTGGGTATGGAACTGGCTCCACGATATCGAACACGAGGAGGTGGCCATAAGGGCCTACCTCAATAACAAGGAACTTGTTTCCAAAAAGAAACTGGGTGCCATGATGAGAGTATATGGCGACAAGTTGGAAAAATACTTGTGAGCGGCGAGAAATTAATTAATAAACACTAAAAAAACAAAAAACAAAAAAAAACAAAAAACAAAACAAAAAACAAAAAACAAACAAAAAACAACCCCTAATGGGGGGCCCCTCTTTAGAGGGGTCACGTCGCTCGTTTTAACGATGATCCACAACCCAACTATCCATCCGTTTGAGGGATGTCCACCACGAAACAGCCTGGGCCGACACAAACAAATTCCTGAAATAATATCATATAGCACTCGGTGTATGATATATTCAGGCGCCCCAAGACAACAAATCCTGGGGCTGATGCGTGCATTCAAGGTGTTTTACGTTGCCCTAGCTCTGGTGCATCTTTTGAGTGCTCGCTCTTGTTTCTGGCCTTTGGTTAAGTTCTGTTTTGGCTAGCCCAAAGTTTCGTTTGGCCAAGCTGGTCTTGACAGACATTTTTGGGCAAAAGTCCAAGTTTTCCAAGTTTTTGCAAAATCACTTTGGGCACGTTTTGTGCCATTTTCAAAGACCTTTCGAACAAGCCCTCGAGTGTCTCGCTAAGATTTATACTTTTGGTGCTAGGTGGGCTAAAGTGAAAATCGTCTTGGTAAGACCTTTGGGCTTTTAAATGGGTTAAATCCACATGTTTGCACACTTTTTCAAATTTGGCCAAGTTCAACTTGGTCGACTTCGTGCAAGTTCCAAAAATCGTGTCAAAATTCCAGCCCCGAGAGGTCTAACTACTCCTGCAGGCATTCACTCAAGCTTTTGCGTCCTGTTAGTCACCCGTTTCGCTTGTCGCTAGATTGCTCTCTTGACTGCGCGCAAGGGCCTAGCACCCAAATTGTTGCGCCCACTAATTCCAAACTTGGCATGCTGTTAGAGCTCGTTGAGACGAGTGTTTCAAGGTGCCGGCTGTTGCTGAGACTTGTGTCGTTTGGCTGCCAGCCCCTGACAAGGGTCTAATTTCGACATGTGGCCTATGGGCTTTTCGTGTTACTATGTGCCGGTCTGGCCGACTCCAACTTGTGCCTGATGCGTGCATTCAAGGTGTTTTACGTTGCCCTAGCTCTGGTGCATCTTTTGAGTGCTCGCTCTTGTTTCTGGCCTTTGGTTAAGTTCTGTTTTGGCTAGCTCAAAGTTTTTTTTGGCCGAGCTGGTCTCGACAGACATTTTTGGGCAAAAGTCCAAGTTTTTCAAGTTTTTGCAAAATCACTTTGGGCACGTTTTGTGCCATTTTCAAAGACCTTTCGAACAAGCCCTCGAGTGTCTCGCTAAGATTTATACTTTTGGTGCTAGGTGGGCTAAAGTGAAAATCGCCTTGGCAAGATCTTTGGGCTTTTAAATGGGTTAAATCCACACGTTTGCACACTTTTTCAAATTTGGCCAAGTTGCATCCGTTTGAGGGATGTCCACCAGCAAACAGCCTTGGCCGACACAAACAAAATCCATGAAATAATATCATATAGCACTCGGTGTATGATATAATCAACAGGCGCCCCAAGGAAGCAAATCCTGGGGCGCCACAAACAAAATCATTGATATAATATCATATAGCACTCGGTGTGTGATATAATCAACAGGCGCCCCAAGGAAACAAATCCTGGGGCGCCAAACCAGTCTTACTAAAACGTGAGGCACAACAAGGCCACGGGGTATTATCCTCACCGATGGCGATATATTCATCGAGCCCGCATTAAAGACCAACTTGACGGTGGCTTGCAACAACCTGTAAGGTGGTAGGTGGCCGAACAAACCAACCAACTACAGCACAGTACAAGACTTAACCAACCAACTAACCAAACACCAAACCAAACTAACCAAACAACCAAACCAAACTAACCAACCACCAACAATAACAACTAACACACCAACAGCACCCAAAAAGTGCACCAAGTCCCAAAGAAAAAAAATTGCCAACAGGTGGGTTCGACCCGTGGCTTGAGCAGTGATAGGGGAAAAACTAGGCTGAGGGGGGCACAAAAACCAGCGTGGCCAAAATTTAATTCGCCAAGTTTCAACAACCAACCAACCTCGATCCTGACTCAACAAAATTGAATTATAACCCAAATCAACTCAATTTTTGTTTTAAAACTACTACAATGGACCGTTGCAACACACCGGAGATTAATTTCGATGAGGAAATCATAATCGGAGAAGAAAATATAATCCAAGTGGAAAATTTGGAGAACTTTGCCAATTTCCAGATGTTGGAGGAAATTGAGCCTCCAAAACAGGAGATCATCAGCATCGTGGACGCCAGGACCCATACCTACTTGAAGCGGGAGAAGCAGCTTAAACTCAAGTGCCTCTACCCTGGCTTCAAGTGGGTATGGAACTGGCTCCACGATATCGAACACGAGGAGGTGGCCATAAGGGCCTACCTCAATAACAAGGAACTTGTTTCCAAAAAGAAACTGGGTGCCATGATGAGAGTATATGGCGACAAGTTGGAAAAATACTTGTGAGCGGCGAGAAATTAATTAATAAACACTAAAAAAACAAAAAACAAAAAAAAACAAAAAACAAAACAAAAAACAAAAAACAAACAAAAAACAACCCCTAATGGGGGGCCCCTCTTTAGAGGGGTCACGTCGCTCGTTTTAACGATGATCCACAACCCAACTATCCATCCGTTTGAGGGATGTCCACCACGAAACAGCCTGGGCCGACACAAACAAATTCCTGAAATAATATCATATAGCACTCGGTGTATGATATATTCAGGCGCCCCAAGACAACAAATCCTGGGGCTGATGCGTGCATTCAAGGTGTTTTACGTTGCCCTAGCTCTGGTGCATCTTTTGAGTGCTCGCTCTTGTTTCTGGCCTTTGGTTAAGTTCTGTTTTGGCTAGCCCAAAGTTTCGTTTGGCCAAGCTGGTCTTGACAGACATTTTTGGGCAAAAGTCCAAGTTTTCCAAGTTTTTGCAAAATCACTTTGGGCACGTTTTGTGCCATTTTCAAAGACCTTTCGAACAAGCCCTCGAGTGTCTCGCTAAGATTTATACTTTTGGTGCTAGGTGGGCTAAAGTGAAAATCGTCTTGGTAAGACCTTTGGGCTTTTAAATGGGTTAAATCCACATGTTTGCACACTTTTTCAAATTTGGCCAAGTTCAACTTGGTCGACTTCGTGCAAGTTCCAAAAATCGTGTCAAAATTCCAGCCCCGAGAGGTCTAACTACTCCTGCAGGCATTCACTCAAGCTTTTGCGTCCTGTTAGTCACCCGTTTCGCTTGTCGCTAGATTGCTCTCTTGACTGCGCGCAAGGGCCTAGCACCCAAATTGTTGCGCCCACTAATTCCAAACTTGGCATGCTGTTAGAGCTCGTTGAGACGAGTGTTTCAAGGTGCCGGCTGTTGCTGAGACTTGTGTCGTTTGGCTGCCAGCCCCTGACAAGGGTCTAATTTCGACATGTGGCCTATGGGCTTTTCGTGTTACTATGTGCCGGTCTGGCCGACTCCAACTTGTGCCTGATGCGTGCATTCAAGGTGTTTTACGTTGCCCTAGCTCTGGTGCATCTTTTGAGTGCTCGCTCTTGTTTCTGGCCTTTGGTTAAGTTCTGTTTTGGCTAGCTCAAAGTTTTTTTTGGCCGAGCTGGTCTCGACAGACATTTTTGGGCAAAAGTCCAAGTTTTTCAAGTTTTTGCAAAATCACTTTGGGCACGTTTTGTGCCATTTTCAAAGACCTTTCGAACAAGCCCTCGAGTGTCTCGCTAAGATTTATACTTTTGGTGCTAGGTGGGCTAAAGTGAAAATCGCCTTGGCAAGATCTTTGGGCTTTTAAATGGGTTAAATCCACACGTTTGCACACTTTTTCAAATTTGGCCAAGTTGCATCCGTTTGAGGGATGTCCACCAGCAAACAGCCTTGGCCGACACAAACAAAATCCATGAAATAATATCATATAGCACTCGGTGTATGATATAATCAACAGGCGCCCCAAGGAAGCAAATCCTGGGGCGCCACAAACAAAATCATTGATATAATATCATATAGCACTCGGTGTGTGATATAATCAACAGGCGCCCCAAGGAAACAAATCCTGGGGCGCCAAACCAGTCTTACTAAAACGTGAGGCACAACAAGGCCACGGGGTATTATCCTCACCGATGGCGATATATTCATCGAGCCCGCATTAAAGACCAACTTGACGGTGGCTTGCAACAACCTGTAAGGTGGTAGGTGGCCGAACAAACCAACCAACTACAGCACAGTACAAGACTTAACCAACCAACTAACCAAACACCAAACCAAACTAACCAAACAACCAAACCAAACTAACCAACCACCAACAATAACAACTAACACACCAACAGCACCCAAAAAGTGCACCAAGTCCCAAAGAAAAAAAATTGCCAACAGGTGGGTTCGACCCGTGGCTTGAGCAGTGATAGGGGAAAAACTAGGCTGAGGGGGGCACAAAAACCAGCGTGGCCAAAATTTAATTCGCCAAGTTTCAACAACCAACCAACCTCGATCCTGACTCAACAAAATTGAATTATAACCCAAATCAACTCAATTTTTGTTTTAAAACTACTACAATGGACCGTTGCAACACACCGGAGATTAATTTCGATGAGGAAATCATAATCGGAGAAGAAAATATAATCCAAGTGGAAAATTTGGAGAACTTTGCCAATTTCCAGATGTTGGAGGAAATTGAGCCTCCAAAACAGGAGATCATCAGCATCGTGGACGCCAGGACCCATACCTACTTGAAGCGGGAGAAGCAGCTTAAACTCAAGTGCCTCTACCCTGGCTTCAAGTGGGTATGGAACTGGCTCCACGATATCGAACACGAGGAGGTGGCCATAAGGGCCTACCTCAATAACAAGGAACTTGTTTCCAAAAAGAAACTGGGTGCCATGATGAGAGTATATGGCGACAAGTTGGAAAAATACTTGTGAGCGGCGAGAAATTAATTAATAAACACTAAAAAAACAAAAAACAAAAAAAAAACAAAAAACAAAACAAAAAACAAAAAACAAACAAAAAACAACCCCTAATGGGGGGCCCCTCTTTAGAGGGGTCACGTCGCTCGTTTTAACGATGATCCACAACCCAACTATCCATCCGTTTGAGGGATGTCCACCACGAAACAGCCTGGGCCGACACAAACAAATTCCTGAAATAATATCATATAGCACTCGGTGTATGATATATTCAGGCGCCCCAAGACAACAAATCCTGGGGCTGATGCGTGCATTCAAGGTGTTTTACGTTGCCCTAGCTCTGGTGCATCTTTTGAGTGCTCGCTCTTGTTTCTGGCCTTTGGTTAAGTTCTGTTTTGGCTAGCCCAAAGTTTCGTTTGGCCAAGCTGGTCTTGACAGACATTTTTGGGCAAAAGTCCAAGTTTTCCAAGTTTTTGCAAAATCACTTTGGGCACGTTTTGTGCCATTTTCAAAGACCTTTCGAACAAGCCCTCGAGTGTCTCGCTAAGATTTATACTTTTGGTGCTAGGTGGGCTAAAGTGAAAATCGTCTTGGTAAGACCTTTGGGCTTTTAAATGGGTTAAATCCACATGTTTGCACACTTTTTCAAATTTGGCCAAGTTCAACTTGGTCGACTTCGTGCAAGTTCCAAAAATCGTGTCAAAATTCCAGCCCCGAGAGGTCTAACTACTCCTGCAGGCATTCACTCAAGCTTTTGCGTCCTGTTAGTCACCCGTTTCGCTTGTCGCTAGATTGCTCTCTTGACTGCGCGCAAGGGCCTAGCACCCAAATTGTTGCGCCCACTAATTCCAAACTTGGCATGCTGTTAGAGCTCGTTGAGACGAGTGTTTCAAGGTGCCGGCTGTTGCTGAGACTTGTGTCGTTTGGCTGCCAGCCCCTGACAAGGGTCTAATTTCGACATGTGGCCTATGGGCTTTTCGTGTTACTATGTGCCGGTCTGGCCGACTCCAACTTGTGCCTGATGCGTGCATTCAAGGTGTTTTACGTTGCCCTAGCTCTGGTGCATCTTTTGAGTGCTCGCTCTTGTTTCTGGCCTTTGGTTAAGTTCTGTTTTGGCTAGCTCAAAGTTTTTTTTGGCCGAGCTGGTCTCGACAGACATTTTTGGGCAAAAGTCCAAGTTTTTCAAGTTTTTGCAAAATCACTTTGGGCACGTTTTGTGCCATTTTCAAAGACCTTTCGAACAAGCCCTCGAGTGTCTCGCTAAGATTTATACTTTTGGTGCTAGGTGGGCTAAAGTGAAAATCGCCTTGGCAAGATCTTTGGGCTTTTAAATGGGTTAAATCCACACGTTTGCACACTTTTTCAAATTTGGCCAAGTTGCATCCGTTTGAGGGATGTCCACCAGCAAACAGCCTTGGCCGACACAAACAAAATCCATGAAATAATATCATATAGCACTCGGTGTATGATATAATCAACAGGCGCCCCAAGGAAGCAAATCCTGGGGCGCCACAAACAAAATCATTGATATAATATCATATAGCACTCGGTGTGTGATATAATCAACAGGCGCCCCAAGGAAACAAATCCTGGGGCGCCAAACCAGTCTTACTAAAACGTGAGGCACAACAAGGCCACGGGGTATTATCCTCACCGATGGCGATATATTCATCGAGCCCGCATTAAAGACCAACTTGACGGTGGCTTGCAACAACCTGTAAGGTGGTAGGTGGCCGAACAAACCAACCAACTACAGCACAGTACAAGACTTAACCAACCAACTAACCAAACACCAAACCAAACTAACCAAACAACCAAACCAAACTAACCAACCACCAACAATAACAACTAACACACCAACAGCACCCAAAAAGTGCACCAAGTCCCAAAGAAAAAAAATTGCCAACAGGTGGGTTCGACCCGTGGCTTGAGCAGTGATAGGGGAAAAACTAGGCTGAGGGGGGCACAAAAACCAGCGTGGCCAAAATTTAATTCGCCAAGTTTCAACAACCAACCAACCTCGATCCTGACTCAACAAAATTGAATTATAACCCAAATCAACTCAATTTTTGTTTTAAAACTACTACAATGGACCGTTGCAACACACCGGAGATTAATTTCGATGAGGAAATCATAATCGGAGAAGAAAATATAATCCAAGTGGAAAATTTGGAGAACTTTGCCAATTTCCAGATGTTGGAGGAAATTGAGCCTCCAAAACAGGAGATCATCAGCATCGTGGACGCCAGGACCCATACCTACTTGAAGCGGGAGAAGCAGCTTAAACTCAAGTGCCTCTACCCTGGCTTCAAGTGGGTATGGAACTGGCTCCACGATATCGAACACGAGGAGGTGGCCATAAGGGCCTACCTCAATAACAAGGAACTTGTTTCCAAAAAGAAACTGGGTGCCATGATGAGAGTATATGGCGACAAGTTGGAAAAATACTTGTGAGCGGCGAGAAATTAATTAATAAACACTAAAAAAACAAAAAACAAAAAAAAACAAAAAACAAAACAAAAAACAAAAAACAAACAAAAAACAACCCCTAATGGGGGGCCCCTCTTTAGAGGGGTCACGTCGCTCGTTTTAACGATGATCCACAACCCAACTATCCATCCGTTTGAGGGATGTCCACCACGAAACAGCCTGGGCCGACACAAACAAATTCCTGAAATAATATCATATAGCACTCGGTGTATGATATATTCAGGCGCCCCAAGACAACAAATCCTGGGGCTGATGCGTGCATTCAAGGTGTTTTACGTTGCCCTAGCTCTGGTGCATCTTTTGAGTGCTCGCTCTTGTTTCTGGCCTTTGGTTAAGTTCTGTTTTGGCTAGCCCAAAGTTTCGTTTGGCCAAGCTGGTCTTGACAGACATTTTTGGGCAAAAGTCCAAGTTTTCCAAGTTTTTGCAAAATCACTTTGGGCACGTTTTGTGCCATTTTCAAAGACCTTTCGAACAAGCCCTCGAGTGTCTCGCTAAGATTTATACTTTTGGTGCTAGGTGGGCTAAAGTGAAAATCGTCTTGGTAAGACCTTTGGGCTTTTAAATGGGTTAAATCCACATGTTTGCACACTTTTTCAAATTTGGCCAAGTTCAACTTGGTCGACTTCGTGCAAGTTCCAAAAATCGTGTCAAAATTCCAGCCCCGAGAGGTCTAACTACTCCTGCAGGCATTCACTCAAGCTTTTGCGTCCTGTTAGTCACCCGTTTCGCTTGTCGCTAGATTGCTCTCTTGACTGCGCGCAAGGGCCTAGCACCCAAATTGTTGCGCCCACTAATTCCAAACTTGGCATGCTGTTAGAGCTCGTTGAGACGAGTGTTTCAAGGTGCCGGCTGTTGCTGAGACTTGTGTCGTTTGGCTGCCAGCCCCTGACAAGGGTCTAATTTCGACATGTGGCCTATGGGCTTTTCGTGTTACTATGTGCCGGTCTGGCCGACTCCAACTTGTGCCTGATGCGTGCATTCAAGGTGTTTTACGTTGCCCTAGCTCTGGTGCATCTTTTGAGTGCTCGCTCTTGTTTCTGGCCTTTGGTTAAGTTCTGTTTTGGCTAGCTCAAAGTTTTTTTTGGCCGAGCTGGTCTCGACAGACATTTTTGGGCAAAAGTCCAAGTTTTTCAAGTTTTTGCAAAATCACTTTGGGCACGTTTTGTGCCATTTTCAAAGACCTTTCGAACAAGCCCTCGAGTGTCTCGCTAAGATTTATACTTTTGGTGCTAGGTGGGCTAAAGTGAAAATCGCCTTGGCAAGATCTTTGGGCTTTTAAATGGGTTAAATCCACACGTTTGCACACTTTTTCAAATTTGGCCAAGTTGCATCCGTTTGAGGGATGTCCACCAGCAAACAGCCTTGGCCGACACAAACAAAATCCATGAAATAATATCATATAGCACTCGGTGTATGATATAATCAACAGGCGCCCCAAGGAAGCAAATCCTGGGGCGCCACAAACAAAATCATTGATATAATATCATATAGCACTCGGTGTGTGATATAATCAACAGGCGCCCCAAGGAAACAAATCCTGGGGCGCCAAACCAGTCTTACTAAAACGTGAGGCACAACAAGGCCACGGGGTATTATCCTCACCGATGGCGATATATTCATCGAGCCCGCATTAAAGACCAACTTGACGGTGGCTTGCAACAACCTGTAAGGTTGGCCGAACAAACCAACCAACTACAGCACAGTACAAGACTTAACCAACCAACTAACCAAACACCAAACCAAACTAACCAAACAACCAAACCAAACTAACCAACCACCAACAATAACAACTAACACACCAACAGCACCCAAAAAGTGCACCAAGTCCCAAAGAAAAAAAATTGCCAACAGGTGGGTTCGACCCGTGGCTTGAGCAGTGATAGGGGAAAAACTAGGCTGAGGGGGGCACAAAAACCAGCGTGGCCAAAATTTAATTCGCCAAGTTTCAACAACCAACCAACCTCGATCCTGACTCAACAAAATTGAATTATAACCCAAATCAACTCAATTTTTGTTTTAAAACTACTACAATGGACCGTTGCAACACACCGGAGATTAATTTCGATGAGGAAATCATAATCGGAGAAGAAAATATAATCCAAGTGGAAAATTTGGAGAACTTTGCCAATTTCCAGATGTTGGAGGAAATTGAGCCTCCAAAACAGGAGATCATCAGCATCGTGGACGCCAGGACCCATACCTACTTGAAGCGGGAGAAGCAGCTTAAACTCAAGTGCCTCTACCCTGGCTTCAAGTGGGTATGGAACTGGCTCCACGATATCGAACACGAGGAGGTGGCCATAAGGGCCTACCTCAATAACAAGGAACTTGTTTCCAAAAAGAAACTGGGTGCCATGATGAGAGTATATGGCGACAAGTTGGAAAAATACTTGTGAGCGGCGAGAAATTAATTAATAAACACTAAAAAAACAAAAAACAAAAAAAAACAAAAAACAAAACAAAAAACAAAAAACAAACAAAAAACAACCCCTAATGGGGGGCCCCTCTTTAGAGGGGTCACGTCGCTCGTTTTAACGATGATCCACAACCCAACTATCCATCCGTTTGAGGGATGTCCACCACGAAACAGCCTGGGCCGACACAAACAAATTCCTGAAATAATATCATATAGCACTCGGTGTATGATATATTCAGGCGCCCCAAGACAACAAATCCTGGGGCTGATGCGTGCATTCAAGGTGTTTTACGTTGCCCTAGCTCTGGTGCATCTTTTGAGTGCTCGCTCTTGTTTCTGGCCTTTGGTTAAGTTCTGTTTTGGCTAGCCCAAAGTTTCGTTTGGCCAAGCTGGTCTTGACAGACATTTTTGGGCAAAAGTCCAAGTTTTCCAAGTTTTTGCAAAATCACTTTGGGCACGTTTTGTGCCATTTTCAAAGACCTTTCGAACAAGCCCTCGAGTGTCTCGCTAAGATTTATACTTTTGGTGCTAGGTGGGCTAAAGTGAAAATCGTCTTGGTAAGACCTTTGGGCTTTTAAATGGGTTAAATCCACATGTTTGCACACTTTTTCAAATTTGGCCAAGTTCAACTTGGTCGACTTCGTGCAAGTTCCAAAAATCGTGTCAAAATTCCAGCCCCGAGAGGTCTAACTACTCCTGCAGGCATTCACTCAAGCTTTTGCGTCCTGTTAGTCACCCGTTTCGCTTGTCGCTAGATTGCTCTCTTGACTGCGCGCAAGGGCCTAGCACCCAAATTGTTGCGCCCACTAATTCCAAACTTGGCATGCTGTTAGAGCTCGTTGAGACGAGTGTTTCAAGGTGCCGGCTGTTGCTGAGACTTGTGTCGTTTGGCTGCCAGCCCCTGACAAGGGTCTAATTTCGACATGTGGCCTATGGGCTTTTCGTGTTACTATGTGCCGGTCTGGCCGACTCCAACTTGTGCCTGATGCGTGCATTCAAGGTGTTTTACGTTGCCCTAGCTCTGGTGCATCTTTTGAGTGCTCGCTCTTGTTTCTGGCCTTTGGTTAAGTTCTGTTTTGGCTAGCTCAAAGTTTTTTTTGGCCGAGCTGGTCTCGACAGACATTTTTGGGCAAAAGTCCAAGTTTTTCAAGTTTTTGCAAAATCACTTTGGGCACGTTTTGTGCCATTTTCAAAGACCTTTCGAACAAGCCCTCGAGTGTCTCGCTAAGATTTATACTTTTGGTGCTAGGTGGGCTAAAGTGAAAATCGCCTTGGCAAGATCTTTGGGCTTTTAAATGGGTTAAATCCACACGTTTGCACACTTTTTCAAATTTGGCCAAGTTGCATCCGTTTGAGGGATGTCCACCAGCAAACAGCCTTGGCCGACACAAACAAAATCCATGAAATAATATCATATAGCACTCGGTGTATGATATAATCAACAGGCGCCCCAAGGAAGCAAATCCTGGGGCGCCACAAACAAAATCATTGATATAATATCATATAGCACTCGGTGTGTGATATAATCAACAGGCGCCCCAAGGAAACAAATCCTGGGGCGCCAAACCAGTCTTACTAAAACGTGAGGCACAACAAGGCCACGGGGTATTATCCTCACCGATGGCGATATATTCATCGAGCCCGCATTAAAGACCAACTTGACGGTGGCTTGCAACAACCTGTAAGGTGGTAGGTGGCCGAACAAACCAACCAACTACAGCACAGTACAAGACTTAACCAACCAACTAACCAAACACCAAACCAAACTAACCAAACTAACCAAACAACCAAACCAACTAACCAACCACCAACAATAACAACTAACACACCAACAGCACCCAAAAAGTGCACCAAGTCCCAAAGAAAAAAAATTGCCAACAGGTGGGTTCGACCCGTGGCTTGAGCAGTGATAGGGGAAAAACTAGGCTGAGGGGGGCACAAAAACCAGCGTGGCCAAAATTTAATTCGCCAAGTTTCAACAACCAACCAACCTCGATCCTGACTCAACAAAATTGAATTATAACCCAAATCAACTCAATTTTTGTTTTAAAACTACTACAATGGACCGTTGCAACACACCGGAGATTAATTTCGATGAGGAAATCATAATCGGAGAAGAAAATATAATCCAAGTGGAAAATTTGGAGAACTTTGCCAATTTCCAGATGTTGGAGGAAATTGAGCCTCCAAAACAGGAGATCATCAGCATCGTGGACGCCAGGACCCATACCTACTTGAAGCGGGAGAAGCAGCTTAAACTCAAGTGCCTCTACCCTGGCTTCAAGTGGGTATGGAACTGGCTCCACGATATCGAACACGAGGAGGTGGCCATAAGGGCCTACCTCAATAACAAGGAACTTGTTTCCAAAAAGAAACTGGGTGCCATGATGAGAGTATATGGCGACAAGTTGGAAAAATACTTGTGAGCGGCGAGAAATTAATTAATAAACACTAAAAAAACAAAAAACAAAAAACAAAAAAAAAACAAAAAACAAAACAAAAAACAAAAAACAAACAAAAAACAACCCCTAATGGGGGGCCCCTCTTTAGAGGGGTCACGTCGCTCGTTTTAACGATGATCCACAACCCAACTATCCATCCGTTTGAGGGATGTCCACCACGAAACAGCCTGGGCCGACACAAACAAATTCCTGAAATAATATCATATAGCACTCGGTGTATGATATATTCAGGCGCCCCAAGACAACAAATCCTGGGGCTGATGCGTGCATTCAAGGTGTTTTACGTTGCCCTAGCTCTGGTGCATCTTTTGAGTGCTCGCTCTTGTTTCTGGCCTTTGGTTAAGTTCTGTTTTGGCTAGCCCAAAGTTTCGTTTGGCCAAGCTGGTCTTGACAGACATTTTTGGGCAAAAGTCCAAGTTTTCCAAGTTTTTGCAAAATCACTTTGGGCACGTTTTGTGCCATTTTCAAAGACCTTTCGAACAAGCCCTCGAGTGTCTCGCTAAGATTTATACTTTTGGTGCTAGGTGGGCTAAAGTGAAAATCGTCTTGGTAAGACCTTTGGGCTTTTAAATGGGTTAAATCCACATGTTTGCACACTTTTTCAAATTTGGCCAAGTTCAACTTGGTCGACTTCGTGCAAGTTCCAAAAATCGTGTCAAAATTCCAGCCCCGAGAGGTCTAACTACTCCTGCAGGCATTCACTCAAGCTTTTGCGTCCTGTTAGTCACCCGTTTCGCTTGTCGCTAGATTGCTCTCTTGACTGCGCGCAAGGGCCTAGCACCCAAATTGTTGCGCCCACTAATTCCAAACTTGGCATGCTGTTAGAGCTCGTTGAGACGAGTGTTTCAAGGTGCCGGCTGTTGCTGAGACTTGTGTCGTTTGGCTGCCAGCCCCTGACAAGGGTCTAATTTCGACATGTGGCCTATGGGCTTTTCGTGTTACTATGTGCCGGTCTGGCCGACTCCAACTTGTGCCTGATGCGTGCATTCAAGGTGTTTTACGTTGCCCTAGCTCTGGTGCATCTTTTGAGTGCTCGCTCTTGTTTCTGGCCTTTGGTTAAGTTCTGTTTTGGCTAGCTCAAAGTTTTTTTTGGCCGAGCTGGTCTCGACAGACATTTTTGGGCAAAAGTCCAAGTTTTTCAAGTTTTTGCAAAATCACTTTGGGCACGTTTTGTGCCATTTTCAAAGACCTTTCGAACAAGCCCTCGAGTGTCTCGCTAAGATTTATACTTTTGGTGCTAGGTGGGCTAAAGTGAAAATCGCCTTGGCAAGATCTTTGGGCTTTTAAATGGGTTAAATCCACACGTTTGCACACTTTTTCAAATTTGGCCAAGTTGCATCCGTTTGAGGGATGTCCACCAGCAAACAGCCTTGGCCGACACAAACAAAATCCATGAAATAATATCATATAGCACTCGGTGTATGATATAATCAACAGGCGCCCCAAGGAAGCAAATCCTGGGGCGCCACAAACAAAATCATTGATATAATATCATATAGCACTCGGTGTGTGATATAATCAACAGGCGCCCCAAGGAAACAAATCCTGGGGCGCCAAACCAGTCTTACTAAAACGTGAGGCACAACAAGGCCACGGGGTATTATCCTCACCGATGGCGATATATTCATCGAGCCCGCATTAAAGACCAACTTGACGGTGGCTTGCAACAACCTGTAAGGTGGTAGGTGGCCGAACAAACCAACCAACTACAGCACAGTACAAGACTTAACCAACCAACTAACCAAACACCAAACCAAACTAACCAAACAACCAAACCAAACTAACCAACCACCAACAATAACAACTAACACACCAACAGCACCCAAAAAGTGCACCAAGTCCCAAAGAAAAAAAATTGCCAACAGGTGGGTTCGACCCGTGGCTTGAGCAGTGATAGGGGAAAAACTAGGCTGAGGGGGGCACAAAAACCAGCGTGGCCAAAATTTAATTCGCCAAGTTTCAACAACCAACCAACCTCGATCCTGACTCAACAAAATTGAATTATAACCCAAATCAACTCAATTTTTGTTTTAAAACTACTACAATGGACCGTTGCAACACACCGGAGATTAATTTCGATGAGGAAATCATAATCGGAGAAGAAAATATAATCCAAGTGGAAAATTTGGAGAACTTTGCCAATTTCCAGATGTTGGAGGAAATTGAGCCTCCAAAACAGGAGATCATCAGCATCGTGGACGCCAGGACCCATACCTACTTGAAGCGGGAGAAGCAGCTTAAACTCAAGTGCCTCTACCCTGGCTTCAAGTGGGTATGGAACTGGCTCCACGATATCGAACACGAGGAGGTGGCCATAAGGGCCTACCTCAATAACAAGGAACTTGTTTCCAAAAAGAAACTGGGTGCCATGATGAGAGTATATGGCGACAAGTTGGAAAAATACTTGTGAGCGGCGAGAAATTAATTAATAAACACTAAAAAAACAAAAAACAAAAAAAAACAAAAAACAAAACAAAAAACAAAAAACAAACAAAAAACAACCCCTAATGGGGGGCCCCTCTTTAGAGGGGTCACGTCGCTCGTTTTAACGATGATCCACAACCCAACTATCCATCCGTTTGAGGGATGTCCACCACGAAACAGCCTGGGCCGACACAAACAAATTCCTGAAATAATATCATATAGCACTCGGTGTATGATATATTCAGGCGCCCCAAGACAACAAATCCTGGGGCGCCAAGCCAGTCTTAATAAAACTTGTGGCACAACAAGGCCACGGGGAGTATATCTGTATTATCCACACCGATAGCGATATATTCATCGAGCTCGCCTTAAAATCAAACTTGACGGTGGCTCAGATAAATTTGGCGATTGGTCAGCATACGAGCAATTGTACTTATTGCGATGAGTGGCGATAATGTTTTCACGAAGAAAGAAGGGTAACATCTCATGTTTCCTCCAATGGTTGGGAGATGAGACTCAAGGCGAGAAAGCAATTTATAGGCAATAGAATATGCAAACTGCGGTTGAAGCATGGTATCATATATAAATTTTTATTGAGTGCTAATTCAGCGACATGTTATTCATATTTGAGATAAATCGATCGTCGACTCTGTGGGATGGACTGATGAGATTGTCATTGCGGGACGGATAACTTGCAATCGTTTTTATATAGTCCATGCATGAGTCGCATACATATAAATTGGCCATGATTTTGAACAAGTCTAGTTTGTTCTTACTATCCATTTCAAGTGTGAATAAGAGCTCCGATTTGATGTTGTATGCTCTGATAATAAATTCATCACGAAGGAGTTGCGGTAATTTATGCCAACGAATCTGGCAGGATAAAAGGCTGGCACGCGAGTCACAACATCTCATTCCTAGATCAAGCATGGATTTAAGATTCTCCAGGAGAAAGATAGCATAGGCGAGGTTGAGTGTGAGAACCATGGTAAAGTATGAGATATTGAGGATAAATGTGAGGTTATGCAGGTTGTATTTTCAGAAGAAGCAAACGAGTCAATAGTGATGTCTAAATTTGAAATGATAGATGTTAGACGATACTGCTAAACTATTTATACTAAGCGAGGCATAATTCTAGAGTGTTAGATGAAACGTCAATGTGGCCTATTATGACTGTGGTAGCAGATAAATGACGAAGTGGCCCAGCAGAGACTGTCAGCAGATAAATGACGAAGTGGCCCAGCAGAGACTGACAGCAGATAAATGACGAAGTGGCCCAGCAGAGACTGACAGCAGATAAATGACGAAGTGGCCCAGCAGAGACTGACAGCAGATAAATGACGAAGTGGCTCAACACGAGAGGGATAAGGGCCAGTTGTTGATGTAACCGGGAAATATAGATTATCTATAAATGTCGTAAACGGGATAAATCAAGGGTGAGTATAAATGAAATTCGGGTATAATTACGGTAATGATTTGAGCAAATGGGTGGTTTATTGATTATCTGGCATGTTGTGAGGAAGAGGTACTCGAAGATTGTACCCTTTATCAACTATTGTTCGATACATATTGTAAGATGAGAGCGAAGGTTCTGCAAGCGTGGAGTCGGCAATGGTATCCAATATGGCTTTGCATGAAGTGCAAAGAGTGTAGTCCGAGAATGGAGTTCCATCAAGATCGGTGAAAATGCTTTGTTTCGGGGCGAGCAAGAGAAAGAGACGTTTGGTGCGATTGGATGCGACTGAGTCGTAATATTGACGCTTGGTGATAGGTATCTGAAACCATTTCAAGGCATAGGTCCTAGCGTTTGGTCTGACAGTGCAACATTCTGCCTCTCTTCTGATTTGATGAAGGATTTCGTCTATGACGAACAATGTATAGCCGTTAGTAATATTGAAGGCTACATCGGCACTATATGGCATTGACATGTGTGGGCTTCGATAAAACTTGATGCACTATTGGTAAAAATATTAATAAACAATATATCTAGGATTGAGGCAGGGACAATGTTTAGGAGTAAATTTGATTGATGAAATGATTGGATATGGAGAGACGACAGCTGCTATATATAGATGGGTTGGCTGGATCAGATGCATGGAACGATTTAGCGGTAATTTAAAAGTAGAAAGAGGGCATATGGGGGTTAGGATGTATCGTGAGCACCAGGTGTGCAAGCGGCGCATAAGAATAATAGATGGCGAAGGTTTGGATTTAAAATGTCAAAGTGGTTAGGAATGAGGGGCTGATGACGGGGATTGGAGATATATGTCGAAGTGGCACATATGAATAGAAGGAATTGACTAGAGTTAATGAGATGTCAAAGTAGGCAATGAGTGGTTATACTACAAGGATTATGGACTATTCAAGTTGAGGGCTAGCGATAGTTAGAGTCGATGTGATGAAGTTCGAGCGAAAGATGAATACCGGTTATGAGGAAACAACAGAGAATTTGAGGAAATGTGATTTATTGGTTCTATGATGAGTTGAAATTGAAGTGGATAGAAGATTATGATGGATTTATTAACGGTAAATTTCTAAGATTAGAATAAATTCTGATGAGCTGTGTTCATACTTATTAGTGTGGTGAGTATTTGGAATATTGATTAATGTGAAGTGCATGAATGGTGGGATATGAGGAGGTTTATAATGGAAATAGCACATAAAGGTGATGATGAAATGCTGAAAAGGCACATATAATTGGTGAAAATTAGGAGAGGCAATTTATTTGAAGATATATAATGAAGAGTATTGGAATTCATAATTAGAATTGGATAACTTAGAAGGATATAACGAGATATGATAAAGAGCAGAGGCATAAGAGGATTTAGATAAGATGCTAAAAAATTTGACATTAAAAAAACCCCACAATCATATCTCCTTACGGAGATATGATTGTGGGGTTTTTGTTCGGGAGTGTTTATTTAAATGTTATTGCCAAAGGTTCATCAGAGACATTTATGCTCCTATGCTTAAGAGTTTGCATCCTATCTTTAAGGATCTTATCCTCCAGGTTATTCTTCTCGAGCTGAACTCGAACATATGAGTGATAGTGAAATGGTTGGGGCTCGGAAATGGTGAATTTGGCCATAGTCTTGAGACTGATCAAGCATTTCGGGCAGAGTGTATAATTCTCAAAGGGGACTCCCAATTTGTCCTGGCAGAGGGCGTCAGGATGGTCGTTGCAATCACGAAGATAGGCAAACTTATCTGCAGCGATAGTATTGAAGGTATCTTTTTCTTGTTTGGAAATTTGGAACCATTTTAAGGAATAATCTTTGATTGATGCTCTGGTTTGGCAACAGTGAGACCCCCATTTGACATCGTTTAAGATTTCGTCAATGATAAATATGGTATATCCATTTATCTGATGAAAGACCATGTCTTCATTGATATGAACTGCATCATCGGGCAGAAGTTGAGATTTGGTGGTGATATCCATTTTTAATATTAATTAGATGTTGTCAGTGCGATGGTTTGTTTCGAATGAGAGATCTGGTCCAAGTGGCCGACCTTTATATAGTAGTCGCGGGCGAGTTGGTCGAATTGTGGTTGTCCAAGTGGGATGCACATGGTTAGTGCACTAACGCGCGATTGTCCAAGTGGGATGCACATGGTTTGTGCACTAACGCGCGCCTGTCCAAGTGGGATGCACATGGTTTGTGCACTAACGCGCGCCTGTCCAAGTGGGATGCACATGGTTAGTGCACTAACGCGCGATTGTCCAAGTGGGATGCACATGGTTTGTGCACTAACGCGCGCCTGTCCAAGTGGGATGCACATGGTTTGTGCACTAACGCGCGCCTGTCCAAGTGGGATGCACATGGTTTGTGCACTAACGCGCGCCTGTCCAAGTGGGATGCACATGGTTTGTGCACTAACGCGCGCCTGTCCAAGTGGGATGCACATGGTTTGTGCACTAACGCGCGCCTGTCCAAGTGGGATGCACATGGTTTGTGCACTAACGCGCGCCTGTCCAAGTGGGATGCACATGGTTTGTGCACTAACGCGCGCCTGTCCAAGTGGGATGCACATGGTTAGTGCACTAACGCGCGCCTGTCCAAGTAGGATGCACATGGTTTGCGCTTCAGCCCATGCTTGTTTATTTCGTCAGCTGAGTCAATGGATGGGAGGTGTTGGATTTATTGCAAGCGTTAATTTTGAGAGTATGGATTGCTTGATATTATTGAATCCAAATCGAAAGCAATAGAGTATAATTAAATGGGTATAGGATATTAGAATAATGAGATTTGAATTTTAGTTATTGCAAATGCAATCAATTAGAATTTTATTGTAATGTATTTAGTTGATAGACATCTTATTGATACGGGAGATTAAGGGATGATAATTCTCGGCATTTTGCCGCTTGGCGATCTCATGATCTATAGTGGACTTAGCGAATGACAATAATTGATCATGGCACTCACCACAAATATCAAAATTATTGAGATCAATTCCAAGAAGGCAGAGGGGATCATTCTCAACTGAGGTTACATTGTAGATCAATTCTGATGCTAACAGACGGGACTTGAAGATGAATTCCCGCTTAACTTCGGAGGGCAAGACATTCCAACGGCCTTGGTCATATAGGACGCTGGAGGTTGAGGGGCAACATGGTATACCTAATTCTAATAATAACTTGAAATCATGGAGCAACGACAATGAAAATGCCAGGTTGTGAGTCCGGATCATTGTCGATAAAGTAAATACAGATGTCACTGAAATAGAGCTGATATAATAAAATCGACGGGTTTGAATAGTAAGTTTGAACCAATCGCAAAACTTTGAGGACGATGAGTGTATTAGGGAGATGCACAGCTATTTATACCTATCCATGTTCTGTTGCTAAGATCTAAATGTCCAAGTGGCCGAGGAAGGATAGGGCAAGGATCTTAGTGTCCAAGTGGCGCACGAGTTTGTTGCCGAGATCTAAATGTCCAGGTCGCGCATGAATAATTGGGCAAGGATCTAAATGTCCAAGTGGCCCAAGAAGGATAGGGCAAGGATCTTAGTGTCCAAGTGGCGCACGAGTTTGTTGCCGAGATCTAAATGTCCAGGTCGCGCATGAATAATTGGGCAAGGATCTAAATGTCCAAGTGGCCCAAGAAGGATAGGGCAAGGATCTTAGTGTCCAAGTGGCGCACGAGTTTGTTGCCGAGATCTAAATGTCCAGGTCGCGCATGAATAATTGGGCAAGGATCTAAATGTCCAAGTGGCCCAAGAAGGATAGGGCAAGGATCTGAAGGTCAAAGGGGCACGTGAAAATTGAAGGAGATCGTGATGTTCAGGTGGACGACGGAGATAGGACGAAATTATGATGGCAGAGTCACTGAAGCGGGTAGGTGCAAATGGTAAATAACAGAGTAGGGATGGCGTGAAGAATAGGGATGTGGAGGAGCATGGAGCTAACTGATGTTAGTAGAGCAGAGATAGCAGCTATAAGCGACAATTAGTGTAGTCTATAAGCGGAGACAACATTAATGAGGAGCGATAATAAGGTAATCAGAATTGGGCAAGGGTCGAGCGTTTTGAGTGCTATCAAATTGGTAGAGGTGATGAAGAAATTAGAAACGGGGAGGCTGATAGAAATATTAAATGGATGGTAGGTGACACCATGTCGGAGATAGATGGAGATCTAAATAGTATAAGAATATGTTTATAAGAGGAGGAGGTAGCCTTGTAGGATTATGGAAAGTAGAGGGAATCGCGTAAGACAGGTAAATATGATCATTATATTAATGGGAGCAGGTTAGGGCTATAATGTCATAAAGAAGTATTGAAATAATGATGAGAAATAGAAACAATGAAGAAATTGAAGATGAAGAAAAAAAAGGAAGGAAATAAAGAAAATAAATAGTGAGACAAGAGAAGTTATTTAAGGTTTTAAAAATAAAGTTTATTGATTAGGTGCTTGAGCCGACAACCAGAGATGATGTCTTTTTTCGCGAATCGCCTTGTGTATACCGTATGCTTTCGGAAGCGGTTCTCTCACTGGCATGTCCATTAAGGTTTGCATTTGGGCTTCGCATAGTTCACAAAGGAAATATTCAGAAAAGGGTTTACCTTGCATATCCTTATAGAAAGTATCGGGTGAGGCCGTCATGAAGTTAACCGATTCTAGTAGCTGTTGTGCCGAGTTATTATAAACTTCTTTCATCTCGGGTGGTAGTTGCGACCATAAGATGGCGGACTGGATTGGGTCTGGGCGAGAAGCACAGCAATTAAAACCATTGGCAGTCTTGGCGAGTGATTCGTTAACTATCAATAGAGTATACCCATTGACAGGGTTGAGGTTGAATTGTGTTGTGGTTGGGATGGACATATTGATATAATGTTAAGTGTATCCGGTGAGATGTGAATAGCGAATGATGGACATCTAGACAAAACGTCCGCTATTTATAGTGTGAACGAAAAGGTGGCTTGTCCAAGTGGGATGCACATGGTTTTGTGCAGTAACGCGCGCCTGTCCAAGTGGGATGCACATGGTTTGTGCAGTAACGCGCGCCTGTCCAAGTGGGATGCACATGGTTTGTGCAGTAACGCGCGATTGTCCAAGTGGGGATGCACATGGTTTGTGCACTAACGCGCGATTGTCCAAGTGGGATGCACATGGTTTTGTGCACTAACGCGCGATTGTCCAAGTGGGATGCACATGGTTTGTGCACTAACGCGCGATTGTCCAAGTGGGATGCACATGGTTTGTGCCTTGAAAACCATTCACGATCAAAATCTATCTATGTTTTGTTTATATAACTAAGAATTCGTGATGAGATAATAACTTATCAGATGAACTTGGAAGCGGGAAAAGGCGGAGATGAATGGGTATGGCGGAAATGAATGGAAGCAAGGAGAATAGGCCATATTGACTGATCAAGATTCACGAGAAGTAAGATTTGAACGAATTTTCTTGAATGCCAATGATACCCACCAAGTAACAGGTGAAGGTTTGGTAAATTGGTTTGGATAATTAGGTAGTGAAATATTTGGTTTGAGTGAGAGAATGATTAAAGGAGTTAAGTGATATAGTTTATTGATATGCTGATTATTCGAACAAGAAGTTATCTATAAGTTGGGAGAGGTTTGAGCATTGAGATAGTGTGTCGATATCGGATAGTTCGATAGCTGTGGATGAACCGATGGAATCATTACTGCTGTTGCAAGAGGATGTGGTGAACATTGGTGGTGGTAGAAAATTGAGCTTGGGAACATTAGTTTCGACATGGATGTCCAAATCAATTGATGGGAATGATACTGGACTGAAATCGTCGGAAACTGGAAAGTAAAATTTGTTTGCGTTGTGCTTTATCCTGGCTGGTCCAATATCGCCGGTGATTGACGAAGGGCCGAAGGGTCCATCGAGACGATTGAGCCTTGCATGGAGATCGGGTGCCTGGAATGGGTCGAATTTATAATCGTATGACGCTAGATGTTTTACATCGTAAGCTGAATCGGGAAGATCTGAATTATTGGGTGATGGAGGTGGGGCCGATGGGCCATGATCACCGATATCAAGTTGATCTAAATTCACATGTTCTTGGTTAGTTGGATGGTCAACTGGCATCTCTGGAACTTTACCATGAATAATAGAAGGTTTGTTAATAATTTTCTGGGGACGATCGAGCCCGCTAAAAGAAGCGCCCATGATGAAGAGGTTGGGGGTAGCTAATAATAAAGTGCCGAGACAGTAAGGGAAATTGACAAATGATGGCGGATTGTGGATAAAAATGAATTTTGATGGCCTTTATATACCCAGAGACAGATGAAGGATGAAAAGAAATGAAGCGCGGGATGTCAATGTGGCCGACATATAATTTCATTTGCGAAAGGTTGCCGAAGTGGCCCACGAATGTTGAGACGGGCGGCGAGTTGTCCAAGTGGCCCACGAGAGACGCATCGCATTTCTAGAGTCGAAGTGGCCCCACGAATGTTGAGACGGGCGGCGAGTTGTCCAAGTGGCCCACGAGAGACGCATTGCACTTTTGGTGCAAATGAAGTGTTGCATAAATAGGTATGGACATGAACACTGGTGCAATTGATGTGTAATTAAGGAGGAGGTTTGCTGAGACGATGAAGAACAATGAAAGAATAAATTGTATCAAAATAGAATGTCGAGACAATGTTGAGTAATGAGACTGAGGAAGATGTTAAAAAATTTGACATTAAAAAAAACCCCGCCCAAAAGAGGATACATCCTAGGATGTATCCTCTTTTGGGCGGGGTTGGGGTTGTTAAAGTTTATTGATTAAGATTTACAATATGAGGGAGGCCCAACGATTCTTCAACATAGTGGACCGTCAGTTGGATCACCTGAAGAGGGCTGAGTTTTTTGGCGTTTGAGTGGACCAATATTTTTAAGGCCGAATAAGCGATCAGGTTGAGGTATGATCTCCCTGAGTCGATCAATTTGGGACCTGTAAACGATCTGCTTGAGATCGGCACTTAGCCTGCGACGAACTCTAGTACGCCTGGCTCTGGTGAGGGGTTTGTATGGCGGTGACGGAGGCGAAGATGGCAAGACGTAAGATGGCTTTTGAATAAAGGTCGTATCGGGCAGTATAGGGAAACTTATAGTGTTGACCGCGACCTGATTGTTCTCATTGTCTTTGACTTCGGAATCAAAGTAATCAGGCAATGGTATATCCTTGATTAATTGTTGTTGGTTGTCCATGTTGACGAATAATATTTTGATGTTAGTGGTTCGTTGAGAGAAATGTGAATGATGACTTCTCGTCGAAGTGGCCCACTTATATAGTGATGAGAAAAATATGGCTTGTCCAAGTGGGATGCACATGGTTAGTGCACTAACGCGCGCTTGTCCAAGTGGGATGCACATGGTTAGTGCACTAACGCGCGCTTGTCCAAGTGGGATGCACATGGTTTGTGCACTAACGCGCGCCTGTCCAAGTGGGATGCACATGGTTTGTGCACTAACGCGCGCCTGTCCAAGTGGGATGCACATGGTTTGTGCACTAACGCGCGCCTGTCCAAGTGGGATGCACATGGTTTGTGCACTAACGCGCGATTGTCCAAGTGGGATGCACATGGTTTGTGCACTAACGCGCGCCTGTCCAAGTGGGATGCACATGGTTTGTGCACTAACGCGCGATTGTCCAAGTGGGATGCACATGGTTTGTGCACTAACGCGCGATTGTCCAAGTGGGATGCACATGGTTTGTGCAATGGGAGGGGAATGTCAAAGTGGCATGCAGGGAAGAGATAATGATACTGGATTAACTAAGTTTAAAGCAGTGACGCATATCGGCAAAATGAAGACAGTGTAAATGATAATAAAAAGATAATTAACAGAATCGACTATGATGAATGGGATTGAAAGCTCGAAAATGATAATTAGAGAATTGGTATCGTTGTTTATTGAAGATAATCGATTTATAATCAGTGTGAAGGTGATTGAAATTATTTAAGTTTTTCTAATGCCAGTGAGAGGATCTCCTCTGAAGAGAGACGGGTTGAGGCGTCTTTTGGCTTAACGACATCTGCGAGTTGGTTCATGAGTTGTCTTATCCTGGCACGCCTACTGCGTGCTTTGTTGACCTGATAGTCGGTTGACTTTGGACGCTGGGTTGAATTGGCCTCATTCAATGATTTATTGGATAAAACTGAATGCGAGGATCGCAATCTATCGGAGCGGCGTAATGGAGTGATGGTAACATGATTAGGAGATTTCGATCGCGAGCTGGAGGTTCGACTGGCGACTCTTCGTATAAACTGTAATGAGGCGAACCAATATACAGTCTTTGAGAATCGAATGAACCATCGGAGTCATGGTTGAGACAATCAAGATATAATTGCGTAAATGACATCGGCTTTTGGGTGAAAACCTCCTCGGACATAATGAGATTTGACGGATTGTGGTGAGTAAAAGTGGGTTGATGTTGAATAGTGTGATGCTGTGAACAAAATGATAAAATGAATTAAAGTGGATGAACTTATATAGTGATGTTCGAGGTTTCTGGGGAGGAGATAGAGATAGATTTATAGGGTAAATGTTCAACTGTCCCCACAATAATTTAGATATAATTCGAGGAGTCAAACTAGACCATGGGAACATAGATGAGAACTATAAGCGTCGAGCTAGCCCACGAAGATAGTACAGAATTCCATCATGTCCAAGTGGCCCACGAAAGTTTGGGTTAAATCTTAGATGTCCGAGTGGCTGACAGAAACTCCCGAGCGTTAATGTCCAAGTGGCCCACGAAAGTTCGTATCGAGATTAGACTTGTCCAAGTGGCCCACGTAAACAAGATATGTGTCTGAGTGTCCAAGTGGCCCACGAAAGTTTGGGTTAAATCTTAGATGTCCGAGTGGCTGACAGAAACTCCCGAGCGTTAATGTCCAAGTGGCCCACGAAAGTTTGCGTTAAATCTTAGATGTCCGAGTGGCTGACAGAAACTCCCGAGCGTTAATGTCCAAGTGGCCCACGAAAGTTTGCGTTAAATCTTAGATGTCCAAGTGGCTGACAGAAACTCCCGAGCGTTAATGTCCAAGTGGCCCACGAAAGTTCGTATCGAGATTAGACTTGTCCAAGTGGCCCACTTAAACAAGATATGTGTCTGAGTGTCCAAGTGGCCCACGAAAGTTTGGGTTAAATCTTAGATGTCCGAGTGGCTGACAGAAACTCCCGAGCGTTAATGTCCAAGTGGCCCACGAAAGTTTGTATCGAGATTAGACTTGTCCAAGTGGCCCACGTAAACAAGATATGTGTCTGAGTGTCCAAGTGGCCCACGAAAGTTTGGGTTAAATCTTAGATGTCCGAGTGGCTGACAGAAACT
>CATLOQ010000203.1:0-27567 GCA_950022295.1 Bromus sterilis
TTTTTTTCCCTCTCTCTCTCTCTCTCTCTCTCTCTCTCTCTCTCTCTCTCTCTCTCTCTCTCTCTCTCTCTCTCTCTCTCTCTCTCTCTCTCTCTCCTCTCGCGTTCTTCTCTTATCGTTGTGCCGCGTAAAGTGGCTTGGACCTTGACGGTTAACTTGAAGCTTCGACTCGTGCGAATAAGCGCCGGCCGGTAGTAAGTGTCTAGTAGCTCACGCGGATTCAGGCACCGAGATTTCGACTCGTCCACGACTCAAACCTAATGGACGACAGGAGATTGGGCTGCCTTGCGAGTACTGCTGCTGCTGCTTCTTCCCTGTTGTTCTATCCAACTTGCATAACAAGTTCGCTCAACTAGGCCGAAACTCTCGCGAACGCTCACAAACACACTCGGCGCAAGCTCGACAACATGCGGCGCTCCCCCCCCCCTCAAGTTCAATAATGCACAGCAATCATGCAGCCTGGCCGCCTCGACACCCACAAACGCCGCTCGTTTCCATCAAAACAACGGGAGCACGACAAATTCGTTCATTGAGAAAAATTTGTTTGTCGCCCAGACGGCACAAACCGGGGGACGCTGGAAGTCTGGTGGTTGCCGCGAGGTGGCTGAGCCGCCAACAAGCTTCAATCTCTTAGCCTGGGCGCCGTCGCAACAAGCCTGACACTGGGCAAGTGCACCTAGCCAATGGGCGCAAGTCGGAGAGTGAATCCGAAGTTGGCCTCTCTTGGAGAGACTGGCTCGAGACTAGGCCGCGCAAGCTCAGCAAGACCGACGCCAGAAACAGCAGCAGCAGCAGCAGCAGTCACTTGCTCAACCGGCCCCACTCGGAATGTGTCAGCTGTGGCAACCGAAATCAACCGCCCAGCCAGCCCAGCTTGGAGAGTGGAAAAAAGAGTGCTCGAACGAGCCGAGTGTGGAACAATTCGATCACCCCCTTCCCCTCTCGCTTTCCACCCCCTCGCACTTCGTCCCCTCGGCCGACACCAACCACCACTACCGTCGTCATCATCATCATCATCATCATCATCAGCGCCTCATCCTCATTTGGGACGGTCTTGGCTAAACAAGCGAGCAAGTTGTGTGGCCTGTGCGCGCGCGCCCGCCGCTCACCCTCGCAACAACTCTACCATATGTTCATTCGTTCGTTCGTTTACCTGGGCCAATGAGCTGATGAGACCGCCCGGCGTTATGTACGGGTGCTCATCGAGCAAGAAAGAAACAGACACGAATTTAGCCAGCTGATGAGCAGACAAACTCAAGGCTTGCAAGTCGCAACAACAAATGAAACCAGAAGATGATTGCGTGCTTTCCCCCTCTCGAGGGGCCAATATATATATCTCAATCATCTTGTGCCACTGTTGATGATTTCTCTCAAACTTTTGAACGGTGTGTGTTGACTCGTCTTTGTGTTTCCTCAAACAGCCAACTGGCGCAAGCCGACTGCAAATACAAAGCCGTTCGGCAATGTTTTTGTATCATCGACAATTGGCGCAAATGTCAACAATGTCAAGCTTGACAGAAGCCCACCAGGTGGGTTCCGCGTTGTTTTCTCTCATTTCATTCGGATCATCTGTGTCAACTTCCTTTCAACGTCAATCTGTTGCAATTCATTGAACTTTAAAACTCGCCCATAACTCACCTAGATCAACAAGATTCCCAATTGATTGGAAGTGATATATGTTTACCAATGTTGTAATGATGTGAGTCTAACCGCCTGAATCTGCCGCTTTACCAAGGTGTCGCCAGTAGTCAACTTAACCATCATGGTGGGTCTTGTACATGTTGACCAGCTTTGTACGTCGCATGATTATCGTCGTCAGACTGTTCGCTAAATTTAGAATGACAAAACGTATATTTGTCTCATGTTGTCGGGACTCGTTAAGTCGAAAGTTTAACAAAAAGTTTTAAAGCATCTTCTTGTTTCTTCACGAAAACTTCAAACTAATGAGAATTCAATAATTGCCATTGATATAAGATTTTAAAACAAAAAAGTAGCGACCACGTTCGACACAAACATGTGTCGGTACCAGTTTTTGACCCGTCTCTGTCTCGCGTTGGCCTCTTTGGGTCTACACTATTTCAAGTTTGCCACTGCCAGAGCTTCTCGGCAATCGATTATATGAACCTGCCAACAGAGGATCAATTCAATGATGAATTCCATCGAAATGTACGCGATGCATTTCTGAGGCTCAACGTTGAACCCGATTCGAGTCCAGATACAATTTTGAATTTGATCAAGTCTGCCGCGAACGAGCCAAATATCGATGGAAATCATCGTCAAGTCTATGAGATTATCTTGTCGGAACCAGACCATGATGAACAACAGCCAAATAGTCTTGCCGATATGTGTCTATCTGCATGGGCACAATTGAAAAACATAGACGAGAGTCAATTGTCACACAAGATGTTGTATGAGTTTGTTAAGCAACATTGTCTGGCCAAATTTGAACTTCATCCCGAGTTGGTCAACAGACAGATTGAGATCAATCAAGAGCCAGAGGTTGCGATAGATTTCTCTGAGTTGTTTGGTGCCGCGCTCAATTTGGCGAACAGAGTTTCGACTCTTCGGGTGATCTTTTCGAAAGATTGTCAACGTTTAATCTGGCAAGTGAACAACAATTCGACGCAAAAAGAATGATTGACACAGCCAGACGACTTGAAAATGATTTGAACGACCAGATAGAAGATGATTTGGCATTTTTGGACAAGTTCATGCAAACTAAATGTCAACAATTGAACGATTCAGCGAAGAAATTGCTCAACATCCTCGCCCTGGCTCGTAACAGCAACAAGTTTGATGTGTCGAGCTACGACGAAAAGTTGCTACTACTCGGCGAGTACGGTCGAATTTGTTTGGATTGGACAAAACAAAAGAAGCAAGATCTTGTTAAGAAGTCAATAGAGAATAGACTCCAGTCACAAAATAGTTGGTTCATCCAATTGTTTTGAATACCAACCAGAAGAGCTCCTGTTTTGATAGAAACAATAGGTATTGAGTTTAAATAAAGAATAGTCTGCAACGGAGATTCTTGAGTAAAGTTCGTCTGGTGATTTCTTTCATTTTTAATCAAATTCATCAAAAATAGATGATTCAACCAGATCCCGAATCAGAAAGTTCTAGACTAACTTCACCAGGTTACCAGACCGCGTCCACACAGGTACACCAAAAAGGTACCTGTCTGTTCCTGTACGAGCGTTTTATCTAGACTGGCGCACCTGTACGTGCCCAATCTAGCTTTTGCTTGATCGTACCATTCACTGGTCTCGTTCGTTTGTTCATTCATCAAACTCATGATTGGCTTTTCATCACTTTCGTTAGTGTGGTTATGCAAAGAGCCGGTCGTGTCGCATCGTGTTGAATTGGAACGCGTTCGCTTCGAGTCGCTCGCGTAGCAACTGTGTATCTAATTTTAAAAATCAGTTGCATGTGACAGTTGTTTGATCGTATCGTGAACTTTGCCGAGCAGTCGAGAAAGAACAACCATTCGGGGATTAAAAGAGACAAATCGTGCCAGTCAATCAATTAAATGAACAAAACCACAATGAAATCAATATTGACACTTATCGGTCTTGTCCTATTGGCAGCTAGCCAAACAAGCTGCAATGGGCACAAAATTTTACCAAACGATTATTTGAATCTTCCCGAGAGACACCAATTCAATGATCACTTTCACAGTTCAATCAAAATGGCTTTATTGAGTGTTGATTTCGAGCGAGCTTCAAGCATGGAAACCATTCGGCAAGCATTGAAGGTGGTAATTGATAATGAAAAAACTAAATCTGACGATCGCGATATCTACAAACAAGTTTTGGGTTTGTCGGAGGTGAACACGGACGATTGTTCTGATAGTCTTTTGGACATTTATCAATCCGTTCGAGCACAAATGATTGAAACCTTTGGCAATGGGCTGGGCAAATACTTTACTTATATGAGAGTGTTTGGACAGCAAAAGTTTGAATCGTGCGCCGGCAAGATCAACGAGCAGTTTGAACTTGATCCAATCGAGCCGGATTATGTGAAAGATTTTGACGAAATCTTTGGGGCCACATTTGGGCTTGATTCAAAAGATTACACTGATGGTGGTGAAGGTTTGCACAAGTGCCTGAAGGGATTTGACATCACTCAAGATTTATTCAACGTTGGCCAAATGGTGGCTGCAGTCAAGAGGATTGAAGGTGGCCAGCAAGGAGTGAATGATGAAAATGACGAATTTGCCAGGCTTAAACACTTTATGCTTGACCGATGCCAACAATTGGACGACAACAAACACCTAATCAGAGTTTTCAACATTGTCGGTCTGGCTCGTTGTTTCGAGTCCAAGCTGGTTTACAACACAAGACTGCTCGTGCTTGCTGAGTATCGTCGTGTTTGTTTGGCCTGGCAAAAGTCGACAAGTCGCAATTTGGTTGAGGCGAACATCAAACGACAACTATAAGCAAGAGCAGTTCGAGTTTGTTGTTGTTTATATGCGACCAACATCAGTGAATAAAAGAGTTTAATGTCGGGCGAGCGTCTACATAGACTTTGCAATACAAATTGTAGCCTTGAAACGATCACTTGAATTAAGCAGCAAACAACAACAAGATTGTACGGTCGCGTGCACTCAGAAAAAGTAGCCAATTGGGAGAGTGGTTGTTGTTAGTTGCAAATCGAGCAAACTCGTGTCAGCAAGACCCGATAGTGGTGGGCCGATATGAATATGCGGCCGCATGTGGCGACCACGCAGCGAGGGGCAAATCGTGCCTGCGTTCCGCCGGAAGCCAACCAGAAGCGCAGCGTATGAATATTGATTAGTGGCATCAGTTTGCTCGTCGCAGATGATAAATTGATCTAATCGAGGCAATACATTTTCTTTGACCAAATCGGCGCTGTTTGCAAAAGTGCTCACCTGAGAGGAGGCCTCTCAAGAGCTGCGCCAACTAGTCAACAGCTCAAAATTGAATGCTCAAACCAGTTTAAAGAGTTGTGTTGCAGCTCTCGTTTGCAGACTTCGTTGGTAGACACACATATCGACTGGCCCCGATTGTGGCCTCCCCTCGAGTGTCTCCACTCGCGATCGATGTCAACAACGTCTTGCTAATGTTGCCGCTGCTAAAGCTGCGCCTTTCATCATCAGCAACATAGGCTTTGTGTGTTGGTGAGTGTCTGGTGAGCAACCTACCGCGACACTCACCAATGAGCGACTTCTGAATACTCTTTTTGTATGATCAATTGTTGTTGTCATTTGAAATCGATTGGCGAACACTTCTGGAAATTCCTCCCAACTTTACCCGACGACCAATCTCGGACCCAAACAGGGCTCATTGCCCATTTCCGCCACAATGTTTGTTCGCTCAAATGAATTCTGGGTGCGATACAGCGGCGCCGGTTGTTGAGTTTCGAGATGACTTCGAGAGGCGAATTCGTGTGTTTTGTCGTCGCATTTTGTGGCACGCTGCTCGTGTGCATTTGTGGCGATCGGCGGCGACGGCGGCGGCATTGATTTGGCTGCAGAGTTGGTCGCATGTGTCTCTCGCTTTGGCTTGAACATCGACATCTTCATCATCATCATCATCATCATCGTCGTCGTCGTCGTCGTCGTCGTGGCGAGAACTGATTTCGCAGGCTCCACGTTGACTGGCCAAGTCAGTCGATCGGGCGCGCGCCATGAGAACGTTCTGGTCGCACCGGCGCGAGACACATGCAGAGTGGTGGCCGCACCAATCGAACAGAACGGCCTGGCGCGCGCTCCTTAAACGGGCCACTTTTTGACTTTTGACGCCTTCATTAAAGCGACCCGCCGCCGCGATAACCACCGATTCTCACAACAGACGAAAAGACCATAAGTCAGACCCAGAGCGTGGCTTCGCGAGGAGAGCGAGTTAGTTCTGCAGGATCGGCCGGCGGAAAACCAAGTGCGCTAGTCCAGCCGGCTCGTTTGAATCTTTCGGGTTTGAGTGGCTCGGCGCCAATCAGTTTGGTTCGTCCAATTGAACTCAATGAAAGGACGAAATGAGAGGGACACGAGCGACGAACAAGAAGAGGGGCGGCCGATCTTGCTCGGGCGCATTGTTTGTGCAAGCGAGGGCGCGCAATGATACCGGACAGCCTCTTGGGCGCCCCACAGAACTATAGGCTGATCATCAGATGGATGCCAAGCAAACCAACTGCCTGCTCTGTGGCGTGGATCGTTTTGTATCGGGCTAGTGCTCACTCGAGCGTACGAGTTGGCATTGCAATCGACGAGAAGCGATCACACGTAAAACACACTCAAGTGGGCGCTCTCCAGTTTGGTGTTGTTGTCGTCACATACTTGGACCGGCCAGACTGGCCATTGTGGCAGCCACGTTTAAAAGCGAGCCGCCACTGTTGGGCCTACACGAGAATCGTCAAACGACAAAAACCAGACGACGCGACGTCAAAACGGTTGGTTCAGGTAGCCAATGGAGAGGCGGTTTTGCTTGGTCGAGGCGCGCTAAATGGCGGCACCCGATACAGTTAAAAATAGTCGTCGCCAGTAAAAGTTTCAGTGTCTCTCTTCTTGCCCGTTTCTCTCGTCCTTCTGCCACTCACTCTCGTTCAGTTCAACTGCAGGCTTTTGAATATGATTCAATTTGATCATTGGCTTGTTTCCTGCTAGCGTTCGTCGTCGCTCGTGAAATAAACAAAACCTTCGAACTAGAAAATGGTCATAATTGAATTATAATGCCGGTGCGAGACTCGTTTAGAGCCAAGAAAAGGACTCTACTTTGGTCCATTGTTGTTTGTCGTTGTTGAAAAAGTGTGCTACTGTCTAAAAGTGGTCTCTTGTCAAAGGACTAACGATAAATCTGAATGGGCTATCTGAGAGTTTCGCGGCCAGTTGAAGAGGAGTCGGTTTAACGATTTAGTCTTGTTAAGTGACGACGACGACGACGACGACGACGACAGAGCAATCATGTGCACAATGATTCCCTTCGAGGGCTTGAATGAGATCGCCCACTCGAGGGGCACCTACGCGCGAGAACCTTACTTGGCAATGAATTGAAAAAAGTCGTTCATTCAAGTGGCGCGAGAGACCAGAAATCAAACAGATGTGTTGACACGCAAATGTTTTAACGCCACCATGTCATTATAGTTGAATTAGGAGACATTTTAACCTATGACAAGAGGCAAGGAAGTGACAAAATCTAGTCGAATAAACTAGAAAGGCAGAGACGAAACGGTACGGAATGCAATTCGAGTGGAACAAGCTTTCCTCTGTGAGTCTGGCCGAGTTGTTGGACTGTTGGCATTACGACCCAAGACGTCGTGCCACTCACTCGTGGTCTAGTTTTTGGAAGCGCGAACACCAAGACGGGCCAGACCGAAATTATTGTCAAACATCAAGAGGCCAATTGAGACGAGATTCACAATCGGCTTACCTCAATTTTCGTCGGGGTGACCACTCTTGCGAGTGCGATCAACAAAACACTCTGACAACAAGGCGGCTCGAGCAAACAAATGTATCAATTTGGCAAAGGTAATCCCATCGTGCGAGCGGCAACACACACAAGTACATAAAGGTCGCCGCCGGTGAACCCATACCGATCCACTCGAGTATGCTCTCAAACATGCACATCTTGCGAGCAAGCTAATCATGATTGTTGCGACGGCCAGTCATTGTTCGCTTCATTAAAAACGATTAGGCGATAAATCTTGAGTTTGTGTTGCGCATTACCAGAGGCGCTCACCTTTGATCCGATGATACAAGCCGCCTGTTGTTTGGTGCAATCAGGATTTGGTTCGACAGCAACAGGCGGATTAGCACACTAAAAAAGCCGTGACCGCAAGCCGCTTAAGAGCTACAAAACTAACCGACTTGTTTGAACAAACCAATCGGCCACGAGCACTCGCGGGACAGATTTGTTTGGCGTGGGCGGTCTTATCATGGTAAAACACCACTTTCACTTGGATTTATCGAACTGAAATGCCCGAGCAAATTAGGTAAGCGTCCAATCAAGTGGCGTAGCAAACAGTCGACAGTGGCAAGAGGCACACGGTTGGCCTCTCAACTGTGTGTCGGTTTGGTGATGCCCGTGGTGGTGGTGGTGGTGATGATGATGATGATGATGATCAACGCTGCCACGCCCGTTACACTGGCCCGAATTGTCATTGACGTTACCAAAACCAGCCAACTGGACCTGGCGAACCGGCAGAAAGTTTTCTCGAAAGAAACATACGCATGGCATACAAATCTAGTTTGCGGAGGCGATGAAGCGAAAGGAGAGGCGGCGTCGGTGTCTCCTACTGTTCAGTGATTTCCATCAATGGCCTCTGCTCGATATAAACGTCGAGAGGCCTCTTTGCAACTCTCAAGAGGACTGCGGCGGCCGCGATTGAATTTTGTCAACTTTTGCGATCACAAGACGACGACCGCCGCCGCCGCCGCCACTCTCTTCTCAGCACGCGCGCCCGTCCATACGCGACTGCTGTCTCACAGTCGCTCTTTCGAGTTGCGGATAGAAGTCGATTTAGGTGTAAATGTTGCTGGTTGTCACGCGGCAAACCAAACTGAGGCGCCCCCGAGAACAACTCTCAACTTCTAACAAACTCACAAGTCGCCCCGCTTGACTGTTCTCTCGTATGCTTCTCAAATTTATGGTCCACACCTCTCGACTTCAAGTATTGGGAGAACGGCAACGGAGACGGCCCAGACCGACTGGCGACTGGTTGCCCTCACCATCTAGTTCAAGAGTCCTGACTTGGGCACGTAAATCGTTTCGTTTGTGAATGCCGGTTCAGATAGTGGCACGGCCATAGTGTGTGCTTGTGTGTGTGTGTGTGTGTGTGTGTGTGTGTGTGTGTGTGTGTGTGTGTCTCGAACCGATCAATGATCGTTTGGTAAACACATAACGAGCTCGAGTGGGACGCGACATTCATACTCGATGCCGTATCGGCCCACAATTCTATATGCGCAATCAACATGCGCACTAATCAGATCAATCGACACCTCCACCAAACAAACCCCCGAGCGCTCAAGATGATGATCGAGGCACGCAAATTGAACCAGAGGGCTAGTTGTTGTTGTTGGTGTTGTTGTCGTTGCTGTCGTTGCTGTTGTAAGCGTGCAAAACCAGAGAGTTGGCTGGTGAGAGACCATCATTGAGTCGCGCCCTTTCACGCTTTCAATTGGCTCTCTTAGACATCAACATCATTTCCAAATGAAGTAAGGCCAATGCTCACATGATCTGTTCGCCGTCACGCCACAGCAACAACAACGGACTGATTCTCGTTCTGGTTGCCCAAACTCGATTGGTGATTTCATTCTTGCTTCTGGCCTCTTCACGCGTGCACCTAATCAATTCAATTCCGAGCCAACAACAAGATTACATGAACACCATCGAAAAGCATGTCTGGAATGACCAGCTCATCAGCAAGCGATCACACCCGTCGCTGTCCTCGAGTAGAAACAGTGACGGCATACGGGCAACAGTTGCGCGTTCCCGATCTTGGGGCCAACCATCAAACTAACACCGTTCAACAACAGGTAAAGACTCTAACAAACTTTTCGATTGATTCAATAATCAATGACAACAGCCAGCAAGATCGACGAGATGTGTTACCGAGTCCTAAACATCAGCATCAGAAGCACATGCCCTTGATTAAATCTACCACACGAGTTATTACCAGTTTTGATTCAACAGCCAAGATTAAAAGTGAACCTTATTTTAAGATAAGCGATGCAACACGAGAAAGCAATCAGTCACAAATTGACATTCACAAGAAATCTGTCCACGAAGCCAGAAAGTATAGGCCGAAGAATTTTCAATGTCCAGCCTGTGGCATGGCTTTTTCGAACAATGGCCAGCTCAAGAATCATGTGAGAATACACACTGGAGAGCGGCCATTTAGGTGCAATCAATCAAACTGTGGCAAGACATTCACACGCAACGAAGAATTAACTCGCCACAAACTCATCCACACGGGTGTCCGGCCGCATGCCTGTCCATACTGTTCAAAGCGCTTTGGTCGTAAAGATCATCTCAAGAAACATGTTAGAACTCACGACAGGAAGAAACTGCGGAAGGGATGTTACCTCCCGCCCGAAGAAGCTTGCTCAAGGCTCACAGAACAAGGATATAGTACTGATGAAGTAGGCAACGATAAATCGTTGCTTTTAGTATCGCTCACAAATGAAAGACTTGACAAGAGAATTGATGAGTCGAACAGTGCTGGTTTGAACAAACCTTCGTTGGTACAAATGACCAATGGCCTTATGCAAACAACGCCATCACTTCCCCCAGGTGCACAATACAGCCAATACGCGGATAGCGCACCCTTCTTGCCACCTCCTCCACCTGTTACATTTGCACCTTCTCCACAATATTTTGACCCTTCAACAGCAAGAACAATGGCTGCCATTGCTAGCTCAACATCACTCAATATGCTCACAACGACAACAAGTGGACCATTGCAACAGTTGGCCGGTGATTATTGGCAAAAGTGGTATGACTTTTTAGGATTTTATCAACAACCTTGAATCTCTACCAAGATATGTTTGCATTGAAATCAGTTGAAGATTAAAATTCCACCAGATCAAGTTGCGCTCATTTTGTTCCGTTGCTCCTCCAGTTTTGCTTTAGTTTCAAGCTCTTTCTTTAGGCGACTTTTCAGGGTTGCTACCTCGGCACGAACCTTCTTCTTGGCTGTCATTATGTCGGTCATTGTCTTTTGGGCCTTCGATTCAAAATCAACCTCATGTCTGTAAGGTGGATTTTGGAATGGTTTGGGTGGGGCGTCAAGAATCTGGCTCAACATGAGCGACGGATCTTGAAATACTACTTCGTCATAATGTTCCGAAACAATTGTTTTTGTTTTGTCAATCTTTGGTGGCGCACCGGGATTGTTTTGGTCGTGCTCGAATAATTTGAGATGATGATAGATTGTAACTGGTCGCTCGTTTGGATCAACAAAGTATATTTTTATAATAACCTCAAATTCTCCCCAACCAGTTTCTTTGACTTCAAACGGCGGTGATAGTAGGGTCTTTTCCGCATTTGGTCCATAACTTTCATGCAACTTGAATGAGATTTTTTTGACATAACTCATGTCCTCATTTTTGTATGGTCTTAAATAGCATGTCCACTCGTGGGTGTGATTAGTTTGTGGATCCTGTAGAGCTCTGGCAATGTTTCCATAAACAATAGGTTTTACAATTGTTATACCTCTCTGGCGACCACCTGAATCTGGTCCCCACTCTGAGATTGATGTTTTGTTCTTTATCAGAGGTGTCTCCACCATATTTGATTTAGAGTATTAGTAATCAATAGAGACTATGTAGTTAAGATTGACAGGCCAATTCTGATATTAGCCATCAAATGAGAAAGATTAATAGTAATTATCAACATCAGAAGTAAACAAATTGATTCAGAACTGATGTTCCGTCAACAGCGCGCTTAAAATTTGCAAAACACGCGGTACGCAGTTTCTTCGGCAAACAAAAAACTCTCCATTGACCATCTCATCTTTCGCACTTTCATGTTTCACCATAAGATCATTATTCATAGAACACCATCGATTGATATTTTAAACTCAATATGGACGCCCAGGTGAAGTCAGAGCCACAACAGGCAGGCGGATCCAAGACACGAGTCGAAAATACAAATATCAATTGTGTTCCCGGTGACAGGCTTTGCAAGGCGGACGAAAAGACCATGCCCGCTGCCGGCACCTACAAGAGCGAAGATTACATTTATGCCAGTTTAGCCGGCCAGGTCATCATACATCACTTGGGAAAGGATGTTAAATTTATCGGCGTTGATGGAAACAACAAAGCTAGTCGAACACTACCGTCACAGAATGATATTGTTACCTGCCAAGTGACCAGTATACAAACAAATATGGCACTTTGCTTGATCTGGTGTGTTAATGCTCACGTTTTGAGACAACCGTTCAAGGGAATGGTAAGAAAAGACGATATGAGACATCATGAAAAGGATCTCATTGAGATAAGCAAATGTTGTTTACCGGGCGACACAATTCTAGGCAAGGTGATTGGAGTTGGCGACAATGGCAGATATTTGATAACAATTGCAGACAAAGAGTTTGGTGTTGTTATTGCTACTAGTGAGGCGGGTGTAACCATGATTCCAGTAGGTTGGACAGAGATGATGTGCCCGAAGACCAACGTTAGGGAAGATAGAAAAGTGGCAAAGATAAATAGATAAATATAGACGACATAGAAGTATGCTATTGAGGTTCAACCAGTGCCGCTCTTTAATAACTTTGAATTTTTTGGTTCGAGGTCGGTTCTAATCTTTACAGGCAGTATCTCGCCCCAGCGTCTATCTTTTGCTACCTCGAACGATTCTTTGTCGTACTTTGATTTTGAAACAACACATTCAGTGATTGTCCCATCTGAACAACATAATTTGTGTTTGACATGCTTGCCACGACGTTGCGGACTTTCAACAATCCTTGGCCATCTGAAATGAAAGTTTTCACCCAATTGATTGGGATGAGGATGTTTCCTAAGAACCACATAGGAGAACTCTTCTTTCTCAGTTGCCGATCTCTTCTCTCCTATCTCAAGAGGCACGTAAGGAACACTAAAACGACATATGTCCATACGTTTCTTGCTGGGCATCAATGCCCGTGGACAAACAAACTCGTGAGGACACGGAGCCAACACATGCGCATCTATGATGTCCGATTTCGTTATGGGTCTAGTTTCGCAGGTGAGATTCACTTTTTTAGTCACATTGTAACCAGTCGAATCTAAGACGAAGTTTCTTGCTTCGTTGACAGTCGCAAAGCCGCCGCTGTTGCCTCGCTCAACTATCACCATCAAATCACTGGTGCTTTGCCACAAATTCTCTATGGTCTGAGCACGGAGCTGTCGATTGGGCAACTCAAGTAATGAGAATGCCACAACGACCATATCGTATTTGACACGATTTGATGATGGCAAATACTGTCGATGGAAGACACCCTGGAGTGGCTCGCCAAAATCCTTTCCGCCTCTCAGCAGATATTCACATAAATTCTGTTGCTCTTTGGAAATGTCGACATTCAAAAACTCTGAAGCTTCATTGGGCCAAGTTTCATTTACAGCCCAAATTGTTGTCCCCATCCCGGAACCAAAGTCAAGAACTGACTTTGGCCTGTAATCGGGATCGAGGGTCTTGATTTCGTTCATCACAGTTTTTAAAGCAGCATAGTTGGGAGCCAATCTCGTGGCCATGTACATGAGAGCAGCTCGTTCGTCGTATTCGTAATAATGCCAATCTCGTCGACGCTCATCAAGCTTTCCCTGGATAATTTGAGACAACCGATCTTTCTCGACCAAGGTCTCCTCAGCCAATTTGAGCACGTCAGGATCAAATGGTTCTATCTTGCCTCTGATCTCAAGTTCGGTCTTTATCTCAGCTTTTTTCAACTCTAGAGTATCTTCGTCATCTGGTAATTTAACATGTCTCATGACATGCAAGTGGTACTTGGCCTCCTTGCGAAATTCACGATCCGAATATCGCTGGAGTTTTTCCTCGGCAATCGTGTATAGCCTGGCCGGCAGACTTCGAGCGAGTTTTCTAATAGTGTTGACGCTCATGATTAGCTGAACTGGCTGACGCAACAAAGCTATATCTTGAATCTAACACATGTTTGTGGGTTCTAACACCATCAGACACTATTACAGTAGGTGGTACATAGAGACTTTTTTTCTGTCGGCGGATCAACCAACGTAGAAAACCTAAAGCGTGATTAGATTGCCACATGCAATTGTTATTGTTGCCGTCCGGCATCACGGAGTGGACACGATTCCTGCAGATGTCCAGTAATTGCCTCCGATCTGATCGGCCCTCTTGTACACAGGGACAGCGTCAGTGGTCCAGTGGTAGAATGCGTCGTTGCCATCGACGTGACCCGGGTTCGATTCCCGGCTGACGCAACTTTTTTCTCGATATAATCGAGTTACCTTTTGATTACAGTATCCTTCAAAAAATATAACAACATTCTAGTTTTCGATTTAAATTTTCATAAGTTTTGTTTACAATTTGTACAATAAGACACCAAGGTTCTCCACCCAGAAAGGTTGCTCACCTTCTTGTAAGGCCAGTTGATGAACATTTCGATCGTAAGATGAGAATTTTTCTGTTTTGACGGTAACGTCTTACGTTCCTAAACGCCTGGGGTGTAAGCGTGAAACCGCGTAACGAAAAATAAATTTTTTTCCCCTCTCCTTGGCTTTTGCGCTGGCCCAGGTTGGTATGAGATGCGCGACAAATCCGACTCCGAGGTGGCCAAAATTGTTGCCAGAAGTTATGCTGACGCTACCAAACTCGATGAATTCATGCAATACACACGAGTTGAGAGATTTGACTGGACTCAGGAGCAATACTCGGGCGGTTGTTATTCAACACATCATACAATCAACACGCTGACCAAGTATGGTCGCGCTATCTCCGTGAACCATTCGGGCGCATCTACTACGCTGGCACAGAGACCGCGATCAAGTGGTCGGGTTACATGGATGGGGCAATCAGTGCAGGAAAGCGCCACACAAGCGCATTAATTGTTGCGGAAGATGATTCTTTCTAAACTTAATCATTTTAAAATTTTAACTCATAACAAAAACTTTTTATCATCTACTGATAATGTCGCAAACATCTTTTTCATGTGTAGCATCGACAATCATCTATTGGCGCTAAATAAATAAATTCACCAAAACCTAAGCCGATAGACTTGAAATGCTGGTTAGTGACTGATCGGGTTGACTCGCTCAGATTATGTTGTCATACCTCACAAGGCAGTGCTGTGCTTTCTCAGACTTCAACGTTAAATTAGCCTAAAGCGTTTGTCTGGTCACGTAGTCTTCGAGCAAAAAATAAACAAGCCTCCTCGTTAATGATGACGCCAAACAGAGCGAAGATACGTTTCATGGGGTTAGATTATCATTGCGCAACAAGCGATTCGTGCAGAGAACAACACTGTGTGCTCAACTTTCAACTTGGCGAGTGTTATTGGCACAATATCCCGCATATCGCGTGGCATTTCGCTCGGATTGACCCGTGTTATGGGCTCACCAGCTTGGCTCACGCGGAATCAGCTATTCACGCCTACTCGTTTTGGATCGGCACCTCTTTGCGCCCTTGCGCATCACAAATATTGCGGAATGAACACGGTGTTCTTTCTATGTCGCAGCTTGTGGTCTAGATCCATCGAGATCAAATCAAAAACACGAAGATATTTCAAGATCGTGCGCTCGGCAAACTCATATTGATGTGAACCATCTAGAATTTTTAAACGCAACAGAAAAAAAACTTTGCGTTCTGGAGAACTGACACAAATGGAATTGGCGCAAAAGAAAATATTTGATTCCAATTGAATCGAATGAAATAAATAAGTTAAAAATGGCATCATCGGCACCAAAGTCAACCGGCGATGTTGCGCTAGACCGCGACAAGAAGGATGTGATAATCATCGGCGCGGGACTTAGCGGTGAGTGCATTTGATATTCTGCAGCTCAATCTAATTAGCAGCTCATTCTTTATATCCAATCGTGATCTCGCAAGATATAAGCACACAATTACTAACCAACCCTTGTTAGAAAGTAGACATTAGAATCGATCCACGGAAGCGTTCATAGCACAATCAAAATCAATACCATAACTGTTGTATATCTCAATTTCTGCCCCTCATAAAATGGATATCGTGAATTCTAGGTTTGTCTGCCGCAAAGGAACTCAAGGCGCACGGGTTGGATGTGCTAGTCTTGGAAGCTCGGGATAGAGTCGGTGGTAGAACCCACACGCCAACAAAGGAAGTCAAGTCTGGCGGTAACACAAAGAAACTCTGGATTGATCTTGGTGGGTCTTATGTAGGTCCCACACAGGATTGTGTACTCAACCTGATCGACGAGTTGAAGCTCGAAACTTATCTAGTTGAAGACACTTTGGATATTGGCTATATGAGAGCAAATAAAGTAAGCACGAAGAAGAATCAACCTGAAGAGGATCAGAATAACATTGAGTTTCGTGCACGCATGAATCCAACATCGAGCACGCCACCTCTTGGTAGCTTGATTCATTGGTTGGACTATGTCAATATGGTCAGGTTGATTGACTCGTATGGTAGCGAGATCCCCAAAGATAGACCTTGGGACGCGCCACGTGCGAAAGAGTGGGACTCGAAAACTTTCAAGCAGTTCGTGGACGAGACCTGCTGGACGAAACGAGTTCGAGGCTATTTCAATAATGTCTTCACTCAAGTGGACATCACTTGTGACGCCAACGAGATATCAATGCTTTGGTTTTTGTGGTACGTGAGCCAGTGTGGTGGGTACGGCAGAACTATCGCGACCACAAACGGTGGTCAGGAGCGTAAGCTAAAAGGCGGCACGCAACAATTAAGCGAGCGTCTTCAAGAGATAGTTGGCCGTCAAAAAGTCTTGCTGAACAAGCCAGTGCACCGAATTGACCAAACATCAGGCCACTATGTCGTTGTCAGCACGCTTGACGGTTCCCAGTACAAGGCCGACTATGTGATCCATGCAACGTCGCCACATCTTTGGTTGAAGATCCATCATCAACCAGCAATGCCATCAGGCAAGAATCTTCTAGCTCAGCGCAGCCCAATGGGCCAAGTTTCCAAGGTAATCTTGTACTACGAGAGGCCATTCTGGAAAGAGCATAATTATAGCGGATGCTTCATGATTGATTCGTTAGATCGTGCCGCTCAGCCGATCATATTGACTTTGGACGAAACAAAACCAGACGGCTCGTTTCCGGCGGTCATTGGCTTTTGCGCTGGCCCAGGTTGGTATGAGATGCGCGACAAATCCGACTCCGAGGTGGCCAAAATTGTTGCCAGAAGTTATGCTGACGCTACCAAACTCGAGGAATTCATGCAATACACACGAGTTGAGAGATTTGACTGGACTCAGGAGCAATACTCGGGCGGTTGTTATTCAACACATCATACAATCAACACGCTGACCAAGTATGGTCGCTATCTCCGTGAACCATTCGGGCGCATCTACTACGCTGGCACAGAGACCGCGATCAAGTGGTCGGGTTACATGGATGGGGCAATCAGTGCAGGAAAGCGAGCTGCTAGAGAGGTGGTATGGCACGCCAAAGGGCATCTAGAGGATGAGAAGGATATTTGGCGTCTGGAGAGAGCAAATACTTCCGTGCCACCAACGCCTTTCGAATATCCAAGCTCGTTCAAGCACGCGCCCAGTTTGGGTTCACTTGTCAAATTCCATGGAATTGTCTTGATAGCTCTAGCGGGTTATTTTGTCAGTAAGCACTCACGAGCTTGTTGCGGCGGCTAGAGTTGACTCTTTCTCCACCATAACTCAATCAACACACATGCTTTATTCAAGACTGAAATCTGCACTAATCATTTACTGATTGAAACACACTTATCTTTTATTGATCACAAATACAACCATTTCAATGAAATAAAACAATAATCACCGTATAATAACTATTGAAATGCAACTGTTAGACTTTGGATGTGAGGGTTAGCTTGCCGACAACTTCGATGCGCGTGGCACTATGCAAAAATAGAGGTGTTCAAATTGCGTTTTTCGCAAACTGAAACTATCTTGTTGTCGATTTGGCTCACAATTTTCTATTAAATCATTGTTATAACTTTATAAATTGTGCTCACAACATGGAGCAACATCTTGGTGTCGTATTCCTTTGATTTGAAAATCACTGAAATCTCATTAAACGAAAGAGCGTGAAAGTTCGTGAGTATGCCGCGTGTATATCCAGAGGACGCAACACCAGAGGACACCGACAAGAAGAAGAAGAAAGGATCTTGTGCAAATTTACGTGAAGATTTCAAATTATGTATGCTAAATACAGATTGTGTTGGGGTCCAGAAAAAGAAGGTCAAAGAGTGTTTTGATACTGACCAGGTGCCGGTGGAGTGTGTTCAACTTAGACAACTCCTGTACGAATGTAAACGTAGCCTTCTAGACAACAGATTACGATTTAGAGGCAAACGAGAATATTGATTAAAGACCGTCTCTCTAGATCTCATGAGACAAATTCTTTGAACTAAATTACAAGTTGCTTTTTTGAACCGAGCAAAAACTCATTTTCATATTACACTAGCTAATTTATCATGGTCAACTAAACTTGACCGTGTGGCGTGCAGTATACAATCTCAAACCTTGTCCACCAACTTGAATTCTGATATCCTTCTCCTTGGTATCACATGGATATATCTTTTGTAAGGCGGTGCTAGCTTATCTCCGCCTACAATGTAGGCATCCTTGACCAGCGGATAATCCCAATCCGGATTGTACTTCTCCTCGGTGATTACCATTATACCATCACACAAGGCATATATCGTTCGCTCTCCATCTATACCAGCATTCAAACCAGGATGCCAGTACATAGTGAATTGTCTAGCTAGTATATCTTTGTAGTATATAAACTCTCCTGGTAATGACCATAGTCGATAGTGTTTCCTCTCTCTGCGTGGTCTCTGACTAGATATTGATAGATTTCGTCTGAACGACTGCAACAATAGCCTTGGGACCTTACTAACAAACAACTCTCTCGAGAACATGATGAATAGTCAATAATTTACCTGCTCATTATGTGGTTCTAATTGTGGGACAAATATCTTGGTCAATAGACAAGTGAGATGATAGATAGGGAATATATTTTGTTTTATATCCAGAGTGCGAGAAGGCTATAATTGGCCTGGCAATGAGAAAATCCACGATGGTTCATTTTCCTAACGCACTTCACCGTGGTGCTAATTCTTCGCGCTCTTCGCTCTTCTCCATTTGCGCTCTTTCCATTTCTCGTCAGGCTTTTATCTCCTACATTGTATTCCATATTATCTATCATTATTGTATTATCAAATGACTTATGAAACCCCATCAAGCAACAGATACTTCATCTAGATACTCGACAAACTATTGAAATACAAGTGACTGAAACTTTGATGTCATATACGATTGAGAAATTTGAGGCCGATTCGATTGTAAGAACTTATAAACTCAATCAATCTATTAAGATTCAATCCTCATATGATCAAATGTAGCAATAACAAACCTTGTAAATGATCAATATAATTGTTGTTCAGCCAGCCTGCCGATACTCAATGTAGAGGTCATGAGCAAGGAAACGAGCAACGATCATGGTCTTATGCCAGTGAGTATCTGAAATTGATTTGCAGTTCTTAAAGTTGGTTCTTTCTGACTATCAGCCGACCAAACATTCTACTAACTTAATCTTTATTTCAAAATATATGACCATCAAATCATGCAGAAAATTTTGGCTTTGATTGCGCCGCCAAGTAATGGTGAAACTGTAAAGAAGCGCAAACTTGAGGCACCAACATCTCTCTTTGGCCAACCTAACAAATCCAAGTCAAATGGAAAATTAGCCAACAATGCATACTGTGATTATTGTATAGAGGGAGGCAATCTTTTATGTTGTGACAAATGCCCAGTAGCTTTCCATCTCAAGTGCAAGTAAGTTGAGTTCTAACACAGATTCACATGCTAAGTTTTTTCCTCAAAACCTTTCACTAATCTATAACACCTCGTCCCGCTATGATTTTCCTAACCAATCAAGCGAGCCACCCCTGAACGAGGAAGATGTACCACCTGGCGAATGGCTATGCCCACGATGTAAAGCTTTGCATGACATTAAAAATAAACCGATTGAACAAAAAACTAAATCATCATATGCCAAGAATTCATTAGCAAGAAAAAGTCATATAACAAATAGTACTGACAAGAACAAGAATAATGTTCAGCGGCCCACTGGGGCTAACAACCAGAAGCATCGAAACACGACTGATATATCAAACAATCACTCAACGAACAAACAGCAACACTTAGATGAAATTGCCTCAGAGGACTCTCATAAGATCAAGATTCTAAATGATCTAGTTTCTAGGAAAAACCCATTTGCAGATCTTGTTAGGATATCTCTCTTACTCAATCCGCGAGAATTCGAACTGCCCGAAGACTGGTTGCCTGATGTTCATTTTCCTGGTAGTTTTAAAAGACCACTCATCAATACTTCAACGAGAGAGGGACGATACACTTGGTTTTCAGTCAAAAGAGCTCAAGAATTAGATCGAAATAGTTTACCTCTAATATTACGCACATGTTATGTATGTCGAAAAGGATGTAGAAAAGCACCTCTGATCCACTGTGATTATTGCCCACTTGTCTATCACTTTGATTGCGTCGACCCACCTCTAACCATCCTACCAAACACAAGATGGATGTGTCCAAATCACGTAGAGCCAATTGCTGAGGAAAAACTACTCACGTCATCTAGCTTTTGTGAACGGGTCAAATTATGGAACCACTTTGCAAAACCGATAGATCACGAACGAATCAAGATTAGCTTTCTCGATCGGGTTCACAATAGCCCGAAACCAGGACCACATGAACTGGGAAGAGTCGCGAAACTCGGATGTCGTGTTCCAAGGGTCGTGAAGCAGGAATATGACAAGTACATCAGAGTTATAGTGAAGTACCATGGCGAGGAGGACGAAATGAAACTCGAGGGCAAAGCTGCAGAATCCGAACAAACTATGATAATATCAAGTCAGACACAAGACCCGCCCAACTCAGCGATTGATCTGCAAGAGATCCCCTCAACGTCACAGACAAACACGAGCTCGAACTCACCTGAAGAGTATAAAAGACTTACGATGGAGCATGAATCCCTAATAGATATTGCACTTAGATATATGATTGAATCAAGCAAACTATTAGAGTCCAATGAGCATCAGCAACCTAAAAACGGTGATAAAAATTCTCTAATTTAATTATCTATCTATTCTACTAAGGATTAAAATTGACCTCGGAATATTTGTGGTGGTAATCTTGACATGCTTATAGGATTTAAAAATCTTCTTCAATTCCACAAAATCCAACCATGAATAAAGTCCACCAGATAAACCGAAATATGTATCTTTTGTGGCAATCACAATGTATCCATTGTCTGATAATTGATCATCTAGAAGTTGATGTAGAGATTCAAAGTTATCTGAATTGTATAGAACTTCGCTCATCATGATGAGATCATATCTGAACACACTATTCTTCCTAAATGTACTCCAGTCCCCAAAAAAGAATCTAAGACTTCTAGTGCTTAACAAAGCTTCTAGGTAATTTCGTGGAAGGTTGATTGCAAAATTGATAAGGGTCAGTGAGGACAATACTTCCCAATTATAATCCTGCAGGTGAATTCTGAATTCTGACTTGAAATTTCTATCATAAACAAGACGGCTAATAAGTGCCAGAGACGCTAGGCCAGAACCAGCTCCTAACTCGAGCACTCTTAGAGTGGTTTCACGGTCCATAAGATATCTCATGATGTCTTGGTCGTAATTGATGAATTTGATTAGATCACAGGTGCCTTCCCAAACTTTAAAACCGCCCTCATATTTGCCCTTGTCCAAGTCTAGGTCTCTGTATAAACCAGGCGCTTGTACGAGGCCCAGAGTTCTCGCCCACGCCTTAATTATCACTTTAGAAACAGAGCATAGCTCGGTAAAATAGCTTGAAGTCAAGCGAACGGTAGTTCGTGATTCGCGTCTTATCTTTCGGTAATCTATTTTGTTGTCTTTTGAGATTAATGCTAAAAAATTGAATAGTTCCTGTGGTGAGAAGAGGGATCAATGATGGCAGTGTTCAGTTAGCTGGTGATTAGAAAGTTTGTTGTGTAAATACTTGGCTCATGATTCAGCCTTTCACTTACTTCGATCGCCACTGGCGTGAACCTAAGTTCCTGTTTCTTGAGATTCATCGTAAAGAGACTGTGATCATGTAACTGTTGTTGTTGTTGTTGTTGTTGTCGAGTGCTGATTTCGCCCATTTTGGAGCTTGTTTTTGAATGTCTAATGAAGATTGATTGATGAGATGTGTATATTGTGAATAGTTTGACCGGTGATAATCTGTTACGATTTGTGTGTCAGCAGGGCATTGGTAATAAATTGCGCAACCTTGAGTGAAGGGCTAGAATCTAAATTTGATTTGTTTGACAAATCCATTGTTCAAATTCATGACTTGTGCCGAGCGTAGGCGAGAGGAACTTTCGCTTTCAAATGAAGCACGTGCGCCGTTTTGTTTACGCTCGTTGCGGGCTTGCTTTAAGACGCTTGCGCTGGCAATGCCTGAGATTCGCCAGCAGGCTGCTGGCAGCAGCGCCTTGCCGACGACAGTGCTTACTCACAGATTCGGCGCCATTTGGTCTGGAGCTAGACTGCTGTTCATTTCGGTAATCAAACATGGTAGATTCAAGGGACTGGACGCTCCAAGATCTAGTTCAACATGAGCTTGACCAGCAGTCGAATTCAACATATGTTATGTGCTCTTGTTGAAAGCATTCAACAAGTTAGCTCACTTGATGTTTTGCCAATTTGTTGCTCTCAAATCGGTCACCATTACCATCTATTAAGAAAGCCAATGTCGTCTAATCAATCAATCAATCAGGATCAGTGAAGTGATCATCGTTATGACAAGCTTTAGTTTAGTTCTAGAGTTCGCCACCAGACAAGGAATCTGATTGCTTTATCCCGATTTGCAACTTTAACTTGTCGTGCTTTACCACGGTTGTCGAGCTTGCCCGTTTCTTGTTGTCAAATTGTGTTGCTTGTCTGGCATAGGTCCGTCCGGAGTGCAGCATACAGTTAGTGGAGAGGAGCTTGATGAAATTGCCCAAAACTCGGGTAAAAGTCACTTCCATGCAAGCGCCTCTGTATGCGCGAGAGGCCCCCTCTCTGTCCCCGCGCGTCGCGCGACCATCGCAACTAGCCGCGAGACGATGCGAGCTAAACACTCTCACCACATATTCCGAGGCTGCCACCTAGGCGTGCGCCGCCGCCACCCTCTGGCGAATTTGCATCGTTCAGAACGGGACTGTGTGCGTTTCTCTCCGGAGCCATGCTGGATGCGCTGCTCAAACGCACGATTCCGCAAGAGAGAACAAGAGAAAGCGCCGAGAGAGGAGGACACTATTGTCTCATTGTTGCTATCACATCATCGTATCGATATAATGTTCAAGATCCATTCTTATTCAGATCAACAACACAACTATATTACCCTTAACACAAATTTATTCTGACAATATTCAATCTAGCTACTTATTATGAGCCAAGAATTCGTGTTTATACAAGAGACTGCCTTTAGTGTTACAATACAATGCCCAAATCTAGAACCATTCGAGATACAAGTGAGCTCAACCGAGCTCGTCCAGGAGATCCATCATTTGTTGATGGATCGCGAGGATACCTGCCATAGAACTTGTTTTTCACTACAATTAGATGGCGTCACTTTGGACAACTTTGCGGAGCTCAAAAATATCGAAGGTCTCAAGGAGGGCAGCGTGATTAGGGTTGTCGAGGAACCCTATACTGTTCGCGAGGCTCGTATCCATTTGAGACACGTTAGAGATTTGATCAAGTCGTTGGACTACAACGACGCATACAATGGATTGGACTGTCATTCTTTGTCGTTTCTCTACACTGTAACCAATGGTGACATAACAACAGATCGACATTCGGTGAAGAACCAAAAGGGCTCCTACGTCGACTGTACACCGCCAAACTATATCATGCCCGGAACAAAAGATCGTCCTTTAAAACCTCTTCATCCAATATTGAACGATGAACAGAGCAAAGTTCCTAGCGCAATCAAGGTACTCACTGCTAGTTGTTGGAATCCTCCTCCTGGTTACAGAAAGCTTCGCGGTGATTTGATATATGTTCACGTGATCACCAATGAAGATAAGCGCCTCAATATAACTGGCTCAAGTAGAGGTTTCTACTTGAATCAGTCGACTGAAGATGAATTCAATCCATTGGCTGTGGCACCTAAAACTATCTATCACTCATTAACTGAATTGCTCAATGCTCATAGTCCGTCGTTTAAGCGACATTTCGCTCAAATACAACGCCGTCGTCATCAGAAGCACCCGTTTGAACGGGTTGCTACCCCATATCAAGTGACCGCTTGGTGTGCACCCCAGATGGAACACTGTATAGACTCCATTAGGGCAGAAGATACGTTCTCCTCAAAGCTGGGCTATGAGGAGAATATACCCGGCCAGACGCGCGATTGGAATGAAGAATTGCAGACCACAAGAGAGCTTCCAAGAAAGACATTGCCCGAGAGACTTCTCCGTGAGCGTGCTATCTTCAAGGTTCATTCTGATTTTGTCGCTGCTGCAACACGTGGTGCAATGGCAGTTGTCGATGGTAATGTTATGGCTATAAATCCAGGCGAGGAAACAAAGATGCAAATGTTCATCTGGAACAGTATATTTTTTAGTCTCGGTTTTGATGTTCGCGACCATTATCGTGACTTAGGTGGTGACGCAGCAGCCTTCGCAGCTCCTCTAAATGATCTACAGGGCGTTAAAGCATATTCTTCGGTTGACATCGAAGGTTTATATACTCTTGGAACCGTTGTGGTCGATTACCATGGTTATAGAGTGACGGCTCAAAGCATTATTCCTGGTATTCTCGAACGTGAACAAGAACAATCAGTGATTTATGGTTCTGTAGACTTCGGCCATACTGTTATGTCTCATCCTAAATATCTTGAGCTCTTATCGAAGGCTGCCCCGGTTCTTAAGATCGCCACACACAAGGTAATCAACGAAAAAGACGAGGAAGTCGAGTTATGCTCATCTGTGGAATGCAAAGGTATCATTGGTAATGATGGACGGCACTACATACTTGATCTGTTGCGCACATTTCCGCCCGATGTCAACTATCTCGATTTGGGTCCTGAAGAAAGTCTCTGTAGCGAGTTACAGACCTTGGGTTATCCGGTTGACTTCAAGCACAAATTATGTTGTTTGAGGCAAGAATTAGTAGATGCATTCTGCGACTCTAAAGGAAACACAATCGAGATTCGCTTTAATCCCGATGTATTTTCAAAAGGTGTCAAGCATCAGAATTCTGATCTAGACTTGTTGAAGCGTGAAAGAGATCTTGTTAAAGATGCCGCAAAATTCTTGGTCATTAATCAGATTGAAGCATTTATACAAGACTCAATGGATCATTCTTCAGCGCCACTAGATGGTTCTATGCTGGTTGAAACAATGCATAGTCGCGGTATCAATGTGCGATACCTTGGACGTGTGACAAAGCTTTTGTCTGAGGTCAAACAATTGGAGTATTTATACTCAATAGCATTAACCGAGCTTGTCAGCAGAGCTGTGAAGCATGTGTATTGTAGTTATATTCAGGATGTTGATAATATGAACATGGGTGCTGCCATCAGCCACTTCTTAAATTGCTACTTATCCAGCTGTAGTTCTAATCCTAATTCAAACAATGATCACTCAATGAACGGTGATTCGTCTGGATCCATCATAGGCGCAACTAGAAAATTAGCCTCCAGGCGTAAAGGAAGACGAAAGCGTCGCGACAATACACCAAGCCAACAAAACACTGATTGGGTGTTCACAACACAAAAATCCTTGTGGTCAAGTATATTATCCGAGCTGAAACTATATTATAATTTCACTCTAGGAACAACTAGTCTAGGTCAATTGATTGAAGAAAACCGATTGCACAAACTGATCTTCTTACGCTCGTTTTGTATCAAGACTGGCATACAAGTATTACTACAAGATTACAATTTCGACAGTAAAGGCCGTCCTACATTCTCAGAAGACGACATACTGAATGTATTTCCAATCGTTAAACATATTGATCCGAGAGCAAGCGATGCATATACATTCTATACAACTGGTCAAACCAAAATACAATCAGGTTTCCTGAAGGAGGGTCACGAGCTGATTTGCGAATCACTGAATTTACTCAATCATGTGTTCGGTCCAATGCATCCGACTATAGCCCAGTGCCTTAGGATGGTCGCTCGATTGAATTATATCATGGGCGACAATGCTGATGCTATGGCTTTTGAACAAAAAGCCCTCATGATGAGCGAGAAAGTAAATGGAATTGATCATCCAAGAACGATAATTGAGTACACTCATTTAGCTCTGTATTGTTTTGTCAATGGACAAGTGACAACTGCATTGAAATTACTTTACAGGGCGAGGTATCTATTGCTGCTGGTATGTGGCGAGAATCATCCGGAAATGGCTGTATTAGATAGCAACATTGGTCTCATTTTGCACGCTGTTTCTGAGTATGATTTATCGTATAAATTCCTCAGAAATGCCCTCCGGCTTAATACTGGCTTCTTCGGTCCTAAACATATGAAAGTCGCTGTCAACTATCATTTGGTTGCGCGAACTCAATCATGCCAAGGAGACTTTCGAGGTGCTCTTCAAAATGAGAAAGAAACATATGCTATCTACAGGCAGGTTCTTGGGGCCGAGCATGACAAGACTAAAGAGAGTGGCGAATGTTTGAAGCATCTTACTCAGCAAGCTGTGGTTTTGGCAAAAAGATTGAATGAAATGAGCCAAGGAAGCACCAATCCATTTATGCCTCCAGTTAGCATCCAAAGACCATCAATGAGTTCCGTAATCGAAATGCTAAATATAATCAATGGAATTATATTTCTGCCAGATTAAAATAGTCATCAGATCTTCTAGTGAGTAACAAACTCTGTAGTTAGTGCATTTGATAGTGAATAAATAGCCAGTAACAGGTAGTTATTATTTGAATGAAATTTCTATACTAGTTAATTAAAGAACCAACCAACAAAAGTATCAGAACTCGTCTTCCCAAATTATTCAAAAATCGAGTATATATCTAAAGTGATGTGACAACTTTTGTCTTTCAGGCAAGCAGCCTCAGAACAAGCTCGCCCAATCAAAATAGTTTGTGATGATTGTAGATTCAGTGTTGTTCCAAAAGAGAACGTATGATTTCAACATCTCTTGACGATCAACTCCGCAAGAGAAAATCCAGTATTATGCCACAACAAACGCACTTAACACTCACCCACGACCAACTATCCTGTCTTCGACTTGATCAATGTCTCCAATCTAACATCTTTTTCGTCCTTTTAACCCCTTCTCTCGACCCCCTCCTTCTATCCAGCTTGTAGAGTGATTTGTATATCAATGAGAATCTGGTTACATTCCAAAACTGTCCAATAGAAATAAGCTATCGCTAAGTGCGTGACTTCCATTCTCGCAACCCCCTGCAATTCTCAATTCGGATGAATGATTTCGGCAACAACAACCTCTAGAAGTTCAAGTGGTCTGGAAATAGACAATGTAATGAATTAATTGGCGGCGATTATGAAGCGACTGAGGCGACTTGTTGCCATTGTTGCACATAGTTGACGTTGGATCACAATCACACCATGCCCATATGTTTGTTCGAACAGAACACTCCACCGTGCTTCGACACATCACTCATTAACCATAAATCAAACGAAGCATTCAAACAAATGAGCCGCAAATTATCTGTTGCGATGATTGGCATCTGTTTGCTTGCTCTTGCTTTTGCTTTTGCTTTTGTCCTGCGAGACTTTATCTCTCATTTTTGCCTGATTTCTCATTTGACTAGGGTCAATAGATGAACGTAAGGGGCACACAGACAACAGCTGGCCTGCTTAAACAAGCTCATACCATAGTGAGCTGGCCGGTGTCACGCCGAGGAAGGGTTGTGCTTGTGGGGGTAAGTTCAAGAGGTTCA
>CATLOQ010000204.1:0-12774 GCA_950022295.1 Bromus sterilis
AACGGAGGTTTGAGCAAGTTTGAGCCAACTTTGGTATGATCCGATGAAAGACAAGCCGAGAACCAAAACAGCTGTTCATAGTCCAAGCGTGGCCATAGTTTGCGACTCCAAATGGTGCCGACCGTCAAAACCGGAAGCTTTTCAACGACGAAGCTAATGCATAACAATTGGCTCAAAAGAAGTGCTCGCGTGCATGCAATAGTCAAACTCATCGAGTCCGGCCGAACCATTTCCATTGGGTCCAAAGAGGTTGGGGGGTCCCGCTTGGTTTGGATAAGAAGAAGGCTGCCTGCTGGTGAATCACTTCATTGGGTCCTTATGGTTCTCTGGCTGGTTCGAATCGGAAGAATGCGTCGTGTTGTTGTCTAAACTTGGCCCAAACGCACTTGGTGAACTTTTGCGGGCGTCGTTAGTTGCCGGCCAAGCTCATGATCAATCATCGGTTCAGTTCGGCTGAGGAAAACTTTGACGAACATCATTGACACGACCGCGGCCATCAACGTACGCGACGGAGGAACAAGATCATCAGACGGGTGCCAGCCGGGGCGGCGCCTGGAATCATCATTACGCTCTTCCTGTTCGTCGTTTCGAGTGGCCGGCACAACTGGGCGCCGTTTCCATCATCGCCGTTTGTTAAACAAGTTCGAACGGCTCAATCGGCGAAATCCTCGTTCAAATTGTCAGTGGAAAAAACAACTTGAACCCTCCGCCCGAAGCCAGCACTCTCTATCTGGCTCTAATTTGATTACACGACGACGGCAAAGTCGACAAGAGTCACTTGCTAGTGGTCGACCACTAAAACCGCTCTTCTGGAGTTCTAAAACTGTCTCGTTGAACGAAGAAGAAACTTGAAGAGAGAAAGTGCACTCGAATTACATTTCAATTCAATTGACATTGCGCAACGACAGAAACAACTCGCTCGCGTCGTGCCACCAAATGAGTTTTCAATTTTTGTGAACGATTGAACAAGAGCAAAGTCAACAAGGCACACAATTGGAAAGCGAGAATGGATTCTCTCGAAGCCATTTTGAATCGTTCAGACGAAACCTAAAAATCAGCCCAGAAAGAAATTGACCCCATTCGCGCTTGGAAAATGAGGCCTCTTTGTTGGAACAGAAGGCTGCGGAAGAGATGAATTATATATTGTTTGGGACCGAATCTACTTCCGGCTAGTTCTAGCAAAACTTTCATTCGAATAGAATTGTCTTGGATCCTTTTGGAGACTCTTGTGTAATACATGAGTTGTGTTACCAAAGTGGCAGTGGAGTTTGCGCAACGGTCGGAGCCAATACAATGGCGCCTGCGCAATGGGTGCACGGTCGGCATGAACACATCAAACCAGCAGCTCGTTCGCTCCAAACAATGTTCAACACAAGTTTGATTTCTCAGTTTCATTTTGAGCTTCCAAGACTCAAGATCCACTTGCTTCAAGACACAGATCAAGAAGATTTCTTGGCCGCACCCAGCGCCGCGCTCCACCATCATCACGGTAGAGCACCAACAAAACTTCCGCCCTGACAAGTAAAATAGCAAAACATCTCCGTCAAGGAGCTCAAGGTTCAGCAAGTTGCGTCATACAAGCAACGGCGACACACGTCGCATCAATCACAAAGGTATGCAAATTTGTATCAAAAGTTAAGATATGGACAAACACCGACGGCAAGATTGGGTTGTGTTTTGTTGAGGCAAAACAATGCTGAGATAATTGAGCAGCAGCAGCAGCAGCAAGCAAGAGAGGGTGTGAGGGATACACTATGAGACTCTGGTTGATGTTTCATTGGCAAGACAGGAAAGGTCAATAGTATGCGATGTGGCTCGAGCGAATCAGGTTTTGTACAACGAGTTGGTCTTGCAATGATGTGGAATCATGTTTTGAATATATTTACTCGGAGACGAAACGTCGAGCGCATGACGATTGAGTAAGATGTTAGTCGAATGGTTTGCTTGTACAACAGTTCTGATCTTAGCCACCAATGCACACTTACAAGCTGACTCGTGAGAGGGAAATTTTTACGAGATTCTTTCACGATCAAGCCAAATCACATCAACTTTGACGGCGCTCCGAACTTGAACTAGACAGCGCGTGGTGGTTTATGGCAGCAAAAGCAACAGCCGCACCACCTGAGACTTGATGTTTGAATTCCAATTCCGATCAAAGATTGAGACGGCTCAGCCTTTTTAGCGATCAAATTGTGCGAGCAAGCGAACTCAACGGTTTTGAGTTTGCATGTTGCACTGGATTAGATTCATTCAGGCGAGAGGCGCAACTGACTCATTCAATCAAACTCAAAAGTAATCAAAAGCTTGGTTTTTGAGTTGTCCAGTGAGCTCAACTTGATGGCAGGCGACAAGCTAAGATGAGCTTGTGTGAGTACCGATGTCTTACCAAAGCGCCATTCAAGGAGTTGCGGCCAGCCGGATAGTTTGTGAGTGTGAACGGCGGTTTTGCATTGGCCAAATTCAAATCTCGGCCTCTGATTGGTTTGGCTCGGTGCCGGTTGCAAGCTCACTTTCTCACACTCAACGGCGGCTGTTGGGCTTGAAATCACGACTTGAATGTAGTTTGCGCGTTGCAATCGAGTTGGTTGGGCCATTTTTAGAAAAAAAAATGCCTTCCAAAATTCATGACAAGATCAAAATGAACGATAAACAAACAAACTTATCCAACTCGCCCGACTGCGCTAAAGTGCTAAACCTGTGCCAGTTTTATTTCCCTCTTTCATTCCCTTTCGTCTAGCTCCATGTTGAGATGATGAAAATCTAATTAGTCCATTCTCATGTTTTCATCGCCAACTCTTTTTCTAATCTAATCTTTTCAACGCAGAAACAGACAGAGCAATCGCGCCCGTCGCAACCAGCGCCAGCCAGATGGAACAGAGAACTAGATAAATCATCGAGATTATTATTATTGCAGCCGGAGCGGTAACTAATCAGCCAGACACGAGCGCGTTGCGCAAGTGCAGCTAACCACACCAAGAGCCAAAACCCAATCGAGACATTTTGGCCTAGATTTGCACGTCCAGCCACAAATCGTCCAAGCCACTAGCGCAGATTTGCCAAAAGAGTCTTGCCAGCTAGATCGATAGGCCAAGTCGCTGGCCACGATTTGAGAAGTGTCCAGCTCGAATGCAAATGCCCCGCCGAGATTTGGCCAGTGGACGCGAGAAAAAAGGACAAAACTCAATTCCGTTGTTGCTCGGCACGGATTAATAGTAGCTAGAAACTGACGAGTTCCAAGCAAGTCGTCTGAGACTACTACTGAAAAGCGTCTTGTTCACACTTTATGTTTCTAGCTCGGCCATCAAGCACCAGCAAGCTTCAAACTTGACAGAGACGTCAATTGGATGGTGTGATACATGAAAGATAGCGAGTATCGCACTGGTGAGCCCGCAACCAAGCTTAACCGAAGCCAGTTAACAAGAGGAGACGACAGGACGGCCGACTTACGCGTAGCCATTAGATTATGATAAATGTCGCTCACCATAGTCTGAGCAAAGCACACAGGACGAACAAACAGATCCGAATGGTCGAGTAGCCGGTTAAACCAACTGGCTTGGTTGAAAAGGCGAAAGTGAAATCGCGAGCTACTTGAACTGGCGTGGTCACATCAGTCAGACGCCTTGAAGTCATTCAAAATTCAACAGGCGACCTCTCCGATCTGAAGGCAGAAAGTGGCTCGCTGCCACACACACACACACATATATATATATATACACAAATCAAGCACAAAGGCTCAAATTGGCCCCAGGCAAGCTGACAAAAACTGACCACCTTGCGCGAGAAGATGCGGGTACATTAAGTCACCAGTGTGCCAGACTTAGTGTGAGTCCACCGGCGGCAACCAGCGATGCATGATTCGGTTTAACAATTGGGGCTCACAGTTTGAGTGCCATTGGCATTGTTTGTTCAGTTGAATGAGAGCAGAAGAGAAACAAGAAGAGAATTGGAAACAAGTTCAAGTGGAAACTTGTGCCAGCGAACAGCTTGATTTGAACCGGCATCCTCACACTCGAGAGGCCAATGAAAGCGACTGAAACTTTGCAGGAGTTGGAAAGTTGCAAGAAAGTTACAACAGGCAAGGTTGCAGAGCTCTCGAAACAGGCAAGTAATCTGTCAGTTTTGGAGAGGAAACAAGACAAAGCGAGAATTTAGAAGCAAAACTTTTGCGGCCACAGAAGAAAAAAGTCCATCCAAAAGTCGAGGCCGAAACTTAGAGCAACAATCAGACACAAGCCTCTCGTTAGCTCGAAGAAATCTTCAAAAGTCCACGGCCACAAAAGCAAGCTCGAGCCCAAGTCGAGAGAATATTCTCACACAAGAAAACAAACTCAACAGGCAAACAACAACACATTTGCAAACGCATACCGACGATCAACAATTCGCCTTTGGTTGCCGTAATGATGCGGCGACTGTTCAACAGCTGATCTTGGTGCAGTCTCTCTGTCGAGTGTTTTGTTACTTTTATGCTCAAAAAGCAAGCTTGCGATAGTTGGTCAAGTTGAGTTGCCAGGCAAGCTCATTGAGCAGAGAGAATGCTTGAAACGGTGTAGACAAACTTGGTGCTTCAAGTTTAGTTTGAGAGTGAGTCCACCTAAATTAAGGCCCAAAGCTAATTTGGCGTCGAGGCAAGAGAGATCAAAGGCAGAAACAGCAGCAACAGCTTGGAGCTTGTTCACGGTTTAGTTGGCAGAAGCTCGAGAGACTTGATAGGGTTGCAGCTTGGCGTCGGCCACTCATCATTGCAGCGCATCATCAGCGTCTATTATTACCATTTAGTCGCTTCTTTAACCAGCTAATAGTTTGCTTGAGCGGTGTTGCTCTTGTGGCCGGTGATAAAAAAAAAGTAAGCGGGCGCATTGCGTCGCGTCGTCAAATCGCGTTTGATTACGCTCCGTCGCACTTGTTGCTCGACGCAAGAGTTTAAGCTGAACAGTTAGAGGAAGAAACATAGAGACTCTCGTTGCATAATCCCGATAGTAATAATCATCATTATTTAAAAGTCAAAAGTTAACCTTTTGTGTGTGTGTGTGCTAGCGAGCATTCAAGCCAAGGAAGGGGGCGTAGGAGTCCGAACTTTGTTACATTCACGCCAGCGCGAAGAGCGAGCGACAGTCACCGAGGCAAGCAAGCATCCTCCCACAACTTGGCTAGCTAGATGCTCAAGATGAGAGCCAGCTGCAACTAAGAGTAAAAAGACGAAGTTTTTATTGCCGTCACTTGTTGGCCAGCGTCGCAAAACGCCCGCAACTTGCCAGGACCGATCTAGCCGAGCCAACGAGTTAGCCAACTAAGTAAACAATAAGCGCGACCGGATGGAAGTGGGCACAACAGACAGAAGGCCACAAGAATGGGCGAGATGCTGTATCACAGATTAAGCACAACGAGTGATTCATTGGTTTACAAGAGCGAAAAGTGGTAATCTATGACATCACTACTTGGCCACTTGACACCGCTAAACAAGCAGGTTGACACTGGAGGAATGTTGTTGAGTAATAACTGAAACTGAAACGACTCACAGAAATCCGTCAAGACAAATAAGAGGAAGAAGAAGAAGAAGAAGAAGAAGAAGAAGAAGAAAGAGAGAATATATATTTTATATAACAAAAGCGAAAGGAAACAAGAGCAAGACAAGAAAAGGCAAATAAACAAGCTCGCGTGAAGACAATGCAAAAAAGGCTTGTGCCCATCTTGACGAAGATAAGAAGATAGAGTTTGCATAGAAACTGATAGTGGCGAGAAGATAGAGTTTCCTGATATGCGCCAGCAGCTGGTCTCACTCGGACTGGAAGAACGACAAGTGATGGAAGCAGGCGAACAAGTGGTTGGCTCTGTCATGGGTCATAGCGGAGCTGATCATCGAGCGCGAAGAGAACCATGCTCGACGAGAAACAACGGCAAGCTGCAGCTGGCCGCGATCGTTCATTACGATTCGTTGCAACGATTGACCGGCGAACTGGACTCGGTGATCAAACATGACAACGCGCAAAAAGGCGCCACCCTGACAGCAACCTATCTCAAGCAAACACGGCAACAGGTTGCTGTCGCTGGTGTTGGTGAAAACTCCCACGACAACGAGTCCACCAAAGAACCAATTGGCCGATTTAGTCGGCTATTTTTCACTAAAAAGAACGCCAAGAAAAAGAAATGTGCTCACAGACAAGAAGATGGCAGCGATTTGATTGATAATTCGCCAGCGAAACCGCTTGAGCAAGAACAAAAACAAAAACTTGAACATATTCAACAGCTACAACATCGAACCAATTGCTCTAGGCGAGGCTCGGTGGTTGATCTCGATGGAACAAACGGGCTTGCGACCAAACCGAGCGACCCCAAACAACGCCAGGTGATCGAGTTCAAATTCGACCTAATTGTTGAGGGCGATCGAGTGGCATCGCCCGTCGACCTCGAGTTAGAACTCGAGCAGCGCAACGAGCAAGCAGCAACATGCGATGACGACATCCTAAGACCAATTCGGCAGCGAAAGTTGCTCGATAATGTAAACGAACTGGTCGAGTCGTTCGTGCTTGACTCGATGGATGTTTGCTTGCTGACCACTGGCCAGCGGCGTCTGCTCAAGCCAACCAGCGGCGCCATCAATGCCGACCCAACAAGTTGTGCCTGTGATCCTGACCAATTTGACTATTTGCTTAAATGTGCTCAGCTAAGTATTACGTACGCCTTTCAGCTGCTCGAAGCAACCAAGTCGGTGGCTACAGCTGGCAGCGGATGTTCGCCGCTTCGTTCGGACGGCCACTCAATCGAGCTCGAGGCAATCTTGTTCGAACAGCCCTCAGATGGCTCACCAATGGATATCGTCGATTTACTGCTGCCCTCAGCTAATTGGACCGAATTGGCAAGCCAAACCAAGCCCGACCATAGTGGCCAAGTGTCATCCAGAGAATGTTTGATCACTAGCGAGGCGCTCGAGGCAATCGAAACGATTCGATCAAGATTGTCAAGCCGATATGACCAATCGACACGACCCAAGTCGAGTGACGCTGTTGGTTGCCAACAAACAGCACCAAATGTCATTCTAATGGTTAGATTGAAGCTCAAACAACAAGTGAACGGTGGCAGCTTCACAAATCGCATGTGTTTGCTCGATGTGGCCGAGCCGAAATCAAACGATCTGACCACAATAATTGAATCAATTTTCAGCGGCCAAGCACTTGGTTATCTCAAAAAACAAAAAACTGTATTTGCGAACACTTGAGACGATGCAAATATCGACCGTCGCAAGCAGCAATTCAACAAACAATAAGCATCTTCACCAGATTGCCTCACTTACAAAACTGATTCGAGCCGAATGGCTCATTTACAAGCAGCTCAGTTCTGCACTCATCAAAACATTGGCCATCGTTCACTGTCACCGGCTTGCAACGTCGACAACATCAGACGATATTGAATGCTCTCAAATGTCTGACATAAGTCACCACGAGCAGGTCTCACTAGCTGAGCGCCACCTGATGGATTACAACTTGGGCCTATTGGAGTTTGTACAAGCTCTTCAACGAGCCTCAACAACTCGATTGAAGCGTCGCAAGCGCCACCTGCAAAGACATTTAGCAAAGTCAAACTTGAGCTTGGTAAGCGATACAAACCTGTCGATGAGCAGCTCAACCGATCATTGGCAACCGCCAGCTCTGCAGCAGCGATGCTCGCGAGCCTACCAAGATCTCATGATCTCGTCACCGTTTCGTCATCGAGTCTCAAACCAGCACCGGTCCCAAGATGGATTTGCGACAACTTACGATGACCATCAGTGGACAGAAGCAGCAAACGAACGCCTGTTGCCTTTCCACAGCTCCTACTCGACCAGACACCATCGACACCACAGACGAGCCAATCAACGAGCTCACACCCAACGCCATCATCATCACCAGCATTTCCGTGACAGACAGACGACGAGGCATTGTAACCAGACGCGCCCAAGCCGAGCAACATCGCTCAATCGTCACAACTCTGCAACGAACGAGTTGGACGTGACCGAAAGTAGCTCGCCAATCTCAACGCCCTCGAGTGGCGGCCACCGTAACAACTACCCATTAATGTCAGCGCTGGATCAACCGTACCTACTAGCAGGTGGCAATCGTAATGTACGATTGCCATCCGTGAATGGCCAATTCAGGATAGACACGCTGCAATCTGCGACATCCTGTCTCGCCGGCGGCAGTAGTCAGCCTGGATCTCATCGTTTGCTTGGTCTTGAAAGTGATGCTGACGAGTCAGTTGCCAGCTTGGCATCCACATCAATGATGAGCTGCCATTCAAGTAGGCATCACGCGACACTAAACCCAATCACCGATCCAAGAACGAGACGTCGCCTTCAACAGGTCCAGCTCGACAGTCCGAGCGACTCGAATACCATTGATGATTCGATCGAGATGCAGTCGTTCAGCAGTTCGGTTGTACCTCATCATCTGACGCAACAACAACAGCATCCAAGACTGAGGCCTCCAGACTTGGACTACTGGCAACAGGACGAGAATGAGCCACAAGCCGACAATGCAAGTGATACGTGTTCGGTGGTTGTCGCCGAGCCACCGCGCCAATTGAAACTCGAAGAGTTCCTAAATAGGCTAAGTAATTTCATCGGGCCCCAACAAGATGTGGCGGTCACCTCTCAGCTTGGTTTACCAAACTGTCAGCGATCGTCATTGACCAAACAGGCGCCAAACTTTAAGGATCAAACAAATAACAAAGAGGACGGCGAAATGGAAGATGAGGAGGAGGAGGAAGAGGAGGATTGCAAGTCTCACTCGTCGATTCTTGACCATTTGTCGTCGTTGACGCTCGAGTCAAACTTGAAGATGGTCAAACAACAACAACAACAACAACTTCAACTGAAACAACAATTCAGCTTAGATCGAGTGAGCATCGTGGCCCAGAACGGACAGTACGACGAGCGTTGGCCAAGCGGCGCAAACAGTGGACACTTGCAACGGTTGTTGAAAAGTACGCTTAGGTTGCAACAAAGACAACAAAGAGGCCAAACTGACTTGACCGACCAGTTGCGTGCCTTAACAATTGATTGCGACAATTCGAAGGATCGATCTGTCGATGGTTTGTGTGATCATCGAATGACTGAACTCTGTGGGACAGCCTCGAGCGGCACCCCGCCAACTTCTATTGAGTCTAGCTGTGCTTCATCGAGCGCCTCGTCGAGTAGCACTTCGTCATGTTCACGCAACGCAACGAACAACCAGCGAGTGGCCGATCAGATGTATTCGAGCGTTGTCAGGCCTCAAAATACCACCCAGATTAAGCTGCCCTGATGGGGCGCAATGAGACATGCAACAGGCGAACAAATTGTCGCCTGTTGGATTGTCTTCTTTACATCACAGATCATCATATAACAAGTCGTACGTGCACTCTGCAATAACATTTGTGCACGCTCGTTATTATGGAATAATAAAGATTATGATCGTTGTTGCTGACTGACAAGCCTATCAGATAGTTGGATCTTGTTAGTTGAGAATCGCTATCAAGTTGACTTGAGTGCTTGCAAACCAACATTACAACCGCCCATCGAATACTCAAATAGAATTGTCAATCTGGTTAATTGAGCACCGAACTCTAAATAACCTAAAGTTTTTCTTCAAAATCAACTATCCATCTCATATTTTGCTTGTGCCGGCGATGTTTTGCTATGTTTGTCTACGCTCACAGCCATACAATCGATCAATCAAATTTGGAATAAAGCAGTGTCGTGGACCAAAAATTAACTATCAGTTTTCTGGCTTCGTTATAGTTGATTTATATTACCAATGTCGACAAGAATCTCTTGATGGTTGCAAAATGATTTCGGCCGACACTCCGGGTCCTTGGGGCGTATTTGAAATTGAATCGTGTGTGTGTTTGTAGCAAACGCCTTAGAGGTCATGTTCGCGAAAACTAGCTAACTGGTGAAGCATACCCGGCAACAAAGTTCTTAATCCTGTTGTGTAGACGCTCGCCACAGTTTGGTTGTCGCCTTTTTGGTCTGGTCTGCAATTGGGTCCACGTTACGATGCAATCGCGACAACTGTCCATCGTCCTCTGGTGGTTCAAAAAAAGTACCGGGTCGCCTCTATCAAAACAAGTGTTCCCAAATTTTCTGTCGATTGGTGTGTAGCATTCGCGTCGCCTGTCGCTATCATTCAAATCAAAGTGGTTGCATGTCACATGTTCGACTTGCAACTTTTGTACAAACTTGGGCAATGCCATTTCTACTTTGTTGTTGATTAATTGTCTCATCTTTGTGCCAGCACCGATCGCATAGCATGTCGCATAATGACCAGTTCGCGCAATTGGCTTAAAAGCTAGACAAACTGGCAGGGTTTGATTAAGAAAATGCTCAATCTGAAACCAGTTTTCGGACGGCAGATGTCGATTTGATACACTAAAAATTCGATTGCTCGGCTGGCATCCTTTGAGACAAAATCCAGACTTTCGATCATCTGACATTGCAAACAGAGATGAGACAAAGAGAGGCACCACCATGAGCTGATCACGATGTCTGTTGAAATGTAAACTGGATATTTTGGGATGTACGCGATGATGTCGAGTCAAGTCGAATAAGCATCACAAGAATCTCGATGTGAGATGAATGAACACATTTCAACGATTTTGTTTAAATCAACATTGAATATTCATCGTAGAAACATTCATTGAATCAACTGAAATGACTAATAACGAATCCTGGAACAAGACCCAAGACAAGAGATTAGTAACAATGGACAATCGACGATTTTCAGCGACGATGCTCGCCGTGGTGGTAGCGCTGGTAAGCTTTAGTGTGGCACTTTCAGCGGCCGTCGAAATCACTAAAGAGCAATGCCTTCAAGAGATGGCCAAGATTCTCCATCCATTGGCACATCTATGATGTTACGATTGGGTAAGCAACGATCAGTTGGTCGAAAATCGTAGACTGCTTCCTCAACAAGTCTTTGCAGACGCCCGACATGGAGCCTTTTCAATCTTTCGGGCTTCATTTTGGTAAAATATTCTTTCAGCTTCTCTTTGGCGTCTCTGGCTGCCCAAAAATCGAAATGCTCGAATCTGAAAAGTTTCTGCTTTCCCATTAGATAGCACTCGATAGTTATGCCTTTCTTCGAATGCTTAATTCTGGCAATATGTTGAACACGATGTCCTATTAAAAGGCTTGGCGAGTGGTGGCTCTTACGCTTCACCCCAAAACGATCGACTTGATTTCGATTTGTGTCGCCAGGCATGATTGAAAAAACTAATTAAATAAACTGAAACAATTAGTTTATTGATTGAATGCTTTAATGATATTACTTGATGTTAGAAGACGTTACAGTCAAAATAAGAAATAAATAATGACTTCACGCAATAATAATGATGAAAATAAAATGAGTGCTGGCACATACGCGATGACAGCTCGGCATGGTGCATGTCCATAAGCGTTCGGTAGTAACGTGGCTCTTCTTCCTCGCGCGTGGAAGCAACGGGATCTTTGAGGGCGCCGAAAGCTTAGCAATCGCCGGAGGTATGCATCACACCTCACGACGCGATGGCGCCATTGCGAGTTACGAAGGCGCCGAAGGTCTGGATGTCGCCGAGACCAAGATGGTGTCGGGATCTTAAGTTGCTCACGGTTCGGGCTCCGCATCGCGCGATTACGAAGGCGCCGGAGGTCTGGATGTCGCCGAGACCAAGATGGTGTCGGGATCTTAAGTTGCTCACGGTTCGGGCTCCGCATCGCGCGATTACGAAGGCGCCGGAGGTCTGGATGTCGCCGGGCTAAGATGGTAGCCGGATCTATAGATTTCGTCGGTCTTGAAGCATCGCCGAAACCGTTGCAATCCTAGTCGCGCACGTTGCGGGCCTCCTTCGCAATCGATCTCGCACTGCATTAGGATAGAATTTCTTCGATTCGGTTGCGTGCGCGCGCAACTCTTCAAGTTGTTGCACATTTCATGAAGGGTTGCCCATTTCATTTGGTTTTTATAATTAAACTTCGTATTAATTAATAAATATTCTCAATTCGCAATGGCGGAAAAAAAATTGTTTAAATTGTTCGTGTACAGTCTTTTCTGAGGGCTACCTCGACACGAAGGAGTCGCTCAGCGAATACAGACACATGATCAAAAAGCAAGTAGAAGAAAATGGAATGAGATGGCCCCGCTTTAGGCCTTATTTTAAGGACATGTTCAAGAAGCAGCGGGGCAAGCGTTACAAGTTTCACGATTGTGAAACAACAGTGCAAGCCTCTGCGCAACTCAAAAATTTCAATCAACAATACGAAGCTAGCTCGCCGTTCGATACGACACTTTCATTCCCGGAAACATTAGATGAAGCATACGAGGCAGCGGTGCTTTTGGAGGACCCGGCGCTATTTTCATCACCCGGCGCTCTCGCCAGACTCCAAGATCTCGCGACCATCGGCGCTCTCGCTACTTCCGGCAGTCTCTTCCCCTCCGGCGCTCTCGCCTGTTGCGGGCAAGACCGCAAGCGAACGATCAACACCATCCTTTTCTCCCATTAGACAATCACCTCGAGCTTATAATTCTCCGCCTCTGAAAACTGGGCCATTTATTACCCCAGAGAGGAGCCCAATGAGTCTTAACAAGCCGCCATCTCTTGACTCGCCTAAAAGAAAAGGCATACTATCTTCTATTATCCGATGCCTGAGTCCCAAGATCGGCAATCGGGTGTCGCCGGTAGCGCCGAGCGCTATGGGATCGCCGAGCTTGCCGATGATGCCGAGGTTGCTGATGGTTCCGGAGGCGCCGGAAGAAAAGGGAACTCCAAGAGCGCCGAAAGTAAGGA
>CATLOQ010000206.1:0-15019 GCA_950022295.1 Bromus sterilis
CTTGGATTTGACAATGATCCATCGTGGCATAATAGAATATTCTGGGGTTTTAAATCACGATGAATTATACCCTTTGATTGTAACGCTTTCATGGCGCCACAAATTTGTTTCGTAAATAGCCTAATAGTATCTTCACTTAATGTACCACGTTGTAATAGATAGTCAGCTAAATCGCCGCCGTTGCAATATTCCATAACAATGTGAACATATTGTGCTGTCTCTCTACAATCCAATAGACAGACAACATTTTCATGCTGGAGCTTAGTTAGCTCCTCTAATATTTTGATCTCTTTTTCAAGCAAAGATTGTGACTTTGCTAGACTTTTCTTTGTAATTGCCTTGATTGCCACGGGTAGATCTTGTTTCTCTCTATGTCTACCCTTGAACACAACTGCAAAAGCTCCATGACCAATGAGATCCTTGCGATTAAATTGATAATCGCCAACAATTTCGGTCATCTCTGCTTGCTATCAGGACGATTGTGTTGGTTAACAAATTTGGCCACGTCTATCGTCTTGTTGCGGGCGTTTAGATGAATATTGAATGGTGATCTCATGAGATGAACTTTTGTTATTATGTGCTTCTTGAACTATTCACTCTAATTCTTGTTCAATGGCTAGTTCTTTTCTGGCGATATTGGTTCGCAATAGCAAAGTAGTGTATGTTGTGTAACAAGAAGAGGGATGAGAGGCTGCTTGGAAAGACTTGGTGGTGTGTTTCGATGTGCTTGTAGTTTGTGAGGAGCTATTGAAAGCGATGATGGTGATGATGAATAAGATGAAATATACAAGTTCATGTAAAATGTAACTAGATTATAAGATGGTTGTTCGCGTCGAAGATATGATTGTGGTTGCAGTTTGTGTCTAGGCTGTTTGTGATTGTTGTTGTTGTTATTGTTCGTGAACCCCTCGCTTGGGCCAAGCGAATTGGCCTTTGTGTGCTTCTCTGCTTATGCTGTTGTTGTTGTTGCTGTTGTTGTTGTTGCTGCTGCTGCTGCTGCTGCTGCTGGCTCTGTGTTTATGTTGTTCAGTTGTGCAGTCGTTCGTTTCTCGCTCTGCTTCTCTGGCTTGTTCGTTTGTGCGTCGGTCCACAGAGGGAGAAAGAGAGAACGAAAGAGAGAGAGAGAGAGAGAGATGCAGGCGGCTGTGGCCTGCACACGATGCATATCGCCTGCCTTCCCCCCCCCCGTCAACCTCGTCCATTGACTGCACCTTTCGCAAGAGCAAAATCCTTCTAAAAACAAAGTGAAACACGAGGGGGTCGAATTGGCCAGAGTGCGTGTAAAAATGTTCGCACACAAACGCACAAGCCACACAGCCGCCGGATTTGTTTGCTGTTGTTGTTCTGTGAGTGAGACAAACGCAAAAAGCAAAAAAATCTAATGCAAAAGTGTGTTATGGTTCCAGCTCTCTTACTCCCCATTACCGAGAGGACACCTTCACCGCTACCGCCGCCGCCACCACAACCACATATCCAGCTATTTCAAGTTCTTGTATTTGCACCAATACATTTTGTACAAACTGTTAAACATTTCACCATTGCAACACCAAGGCACATTCTGGCTCTCGCCGTGAGCAGAGACCAGAGAAACCTAACCCAACTACTACAAGGCACATTGGTGGTTGAAGGCGACAAATGCTTGAAATGGGTTGTGCAAACGCGCAGCAGTCGCTTTTCCACTTGGCTTCGCTAAATTGAATTCAAACAAAATTAGTGGTTTATTGTGTTCAATACAAATGAATATGTGTATAAATGTATACGACAGAAAGAGGGTGTAAGTGTCCACATTTATAACTAGAGAATGAAATTAGGAGACACACAGCTTGCCACAAGGAGCTTTATGGGGACTATCTAACATCAACGTTTAAGCGTTGTACAGGTACCGCTCGTGAATTTTTGAATTGCAGATTGATGATTATTTGGCTCGTGTAAGGTTTCCAGTTTTGGTGAGAATTTCCACCACCAGGGTGCGACTGTGTGTTCATATTTCTACTTGGTTCCCACCTTTTCGATTACACAACCGACCGATCCTAAATACTTTTGTTTGGATACCAATTAATAAGGGAGTCAACTTCATTTGTCTCAGACTATTTGAATTCAACAAGTGCTCTCTATGAATGTTGAGTTGCAAATCGACAGCCGATCAAATTAACCTAAACCTAGTTGATGCTGTTAGACGACGAAGAATAGACGGCGAATCTTGCATCATACTTGATCTTTCTCTCAAAGTGATCTTTACTTCTGAAAGGCCAAGGCAACCAACCATATGAGTTGCAAGATGTCTTAGGAACGGGTTGAATTTATTGCACGATGGACTAATCTTTTTACTTATCTACTAATTAACAATGAAAAACTTGTTGATCACACTTGATAACTGTCACTATATAAACAGTCATTTATAAGACAATGAGGAGAAGCCCGAAAGGAGATATGTTTCTTTATGGATGAGCATAATTTTTCTGAAAGATAATCAACTTTTACTGAGTTTGGTCAATGAAAATATTCCGATCAGATCGAAATGTCTGATGAGATGTTCCCTTCCTTAAATATCTACGCAAATGCCAAACCGAACAAAAAAAAAATACATGGCCTCATATATAATGCTTCATAAAGATTAATCGAAGCGAATCCAAAAATGTTCCACGAGAGAGTTTATTGACATGGTGATAAAGATAATGCATTCTTCGGGGAGGAAGAACAAACTCTTCGAGGAGGAAGTTAGTGTTCAAGGCAATTAGTACGAACTGTACTATCAGTTGTTTCAATTGATTCGAACTTCATGATCGTCACAGACGAATTTGATTCCAAATCTTCACCTGATCAACTTGTAATTCGTGGCTTCTTTTTCATTATTGCGCAAAACTGTTGCCACGACTTGGCTTTTCCGTCGCTATGGCAGTGACCGTGTTAGCTGCCGAGCAAAGTGGCCACTTTGCCGCAACATTGTGAGCTGCTTTAGCCTCCGGCGTCGTCGGGCCGGCGAGAACGACGGCGAGCACGAAAACTAGTTTCAGGAGGATTCGCGACAGCCACGGCGACGCCACTGCAACAACCACGGCCACCATCACCACCACCACGCGTACTGTCGTCCGTAAATCCAGAATCACTCTATTGCCACACACATTCTCAATCTTATTCTTCATCCAAAACTAGTCCTTAAGTCTAGTGACTTTTTTGTGTCCAAGTATTTCATTAGGACCAAGACCAAGCTTGCTCACACTCAAATCAAATCGAGGTTGTCCAAAAAGAGCCAACATTCAAGACAGTTACCTGGCGAGACATTTCGAACTTTGCGTGCCGTTTGCCTTGTCTGCCAATCGTCTAATCTTGTAATCATCAATTCGTCGTCAAAGGGAAATGCCACATCAACAACAACAACAACAGCATCGCTCGTTGGTCTGATCCTTCATCGTTATCTTTACCGCCTTCTAAGTCGACACCGTGTTTTTGGAATCGACCAAACTTGCCGGCGAAGTTCCTCAAGCATAATCGAGCAGTTGTTACCCCTACAGAACGACTAAAATCAGTCTACCACCTCGTGCACTTTACGTCTTGAACGTTGTGACAGTGCCAACATTGAGATTTAGAATAGGAAAGGTCAAGAAGCTTACACAGTGGAAACACTGTCCAATCATTCAAGAATCTAGCAACTCGAAAATCACACAATAACAACAACAACAACAACAACAATATCACTGTTCGAGTGCATCTGTAGCTGGAAGAATCTATAATCACGTTGGTTGGTTGTCCATTATTCAAATACTCATTCCATTGTGTTTATATAATTTGTGAATATACTTACAATATCACAATCTTCATCACACCCGCATCGTTCACGTTCACGTCAAGTTTGCAATATAAAAAAGTCACTGTTGGTTGTTGAGGAAAATCTTCGTCATTCTCAATAAGCAAGCAGACAATCTCGTACATCGTCCATTGGACCGGCTAGCGTGGTGTTATCAATCTCATCAAACTAACACAGGACAACAGGCAAATACATCTTTGTAAGGGTAAGTTACATGACATCGAACACAAGTGTTGAATGAACCCTCAATGAGTTCGTATGTGCCTGTGTGAGGGCGAGAGAGAGACAGAGAGAGAGAGAGACAGAGAGGGTTACGTATTCGAGACAGCAGGTTTTGCTGCATCTCCATCGAGCGCATCTCCATACGGTTGCAAGTGGCTTGGCGTGCACCTACACGGTGATCACTTGATGACTCTTTTCTCGCTTGCTCCTCCGCTTGGCTGCTTATCGCATTTCCTGGTGGTAGCAACAGAGGCAAACAGCACTTGAGAGGCTACACGATTACAGATAGTTTTGCTGAGTCAAGCCTTGCCGCGTGGCAGCGGTTTGTGACAAGATCCACTTGCACCGTTCATTCAATGCATAACCCGCTTCGTGTGCTATCCCAACGACTTGTTGTTCGAGGTATAACCCCGCTGTGAAGACGAACGCAAGCCGTCGTGCATATCGTCGTCGTGTCGAACACCTCACCACAAGCTGGAGGTCTAATCTTGCAACTTGACGTTGGAGGCTGGCCCAATCACGATTCAGCTGGCAAGATCGACCCGACGAAATATTGTTCAGCTTATTTTATGGCCAGACTTGCTAACTCGCAATCATGGTTTCTGGTTTGTCGTTCTCATATGACCAGAAGCAAATCACGCTAAACACAAACCTTTTTGAGACACCTTCCTGGGACATCTTCTGGTTTTGGCATCAGATCAAGTTTGTTTGTAGTATTTTCGAGCGCATAGCTTTCATCATGCGACGAGCTATCTACATCTGATTGTAGAATTTGCTATCACCTTTTTGTCTGACGCCAATTGGACAGGCGTGCAAAAAAAACGGAATGATGGTGCAACATCGATGGGTGGCCATCGATTTAGTGGCCAGATCTAAACTTGCTTGCTTCTCCTTCAGTGCTCGTTCACCAATCAAGTCATCGTTAATTGGACAATCATGAGAGCATTTATTTTCGTCGTTGCTTGCGGGCACCCTCAGTCGCACTGTCGATCAAGGGTGGCCGCAGCAAAATATGGTCCGCACAATATCGCACGTTGTCGTGATTAGACCTCCCGATAAGGCTAAAGGACTCGTGTCAAACGAGCATAGTTGGCCTGGTGTAAAGGAGCGTGTATGTGTCAATCTCATTACTTGAGCAAACATCTCAACTCCTTAGAAGGGTTAACTTACTTCACAGAGAGGGGGAAGGGAGGTGGCGAGAGATACCAGTGAAAGTCGTGTTCGGCGACGGTCGGCCGCGCTCTGTGAATGCCGTCGGAAGCATCGCGTGCGCTAGCCCAGATAGCTCATGATCATGCTATCAAAGATATCATGTCACAACTATTGCGCTTGCATTATATGATGCTACCGCTAACAATCTATCTCCTTTCCCATCGCCTTGGCATTGAATCAAGGCTGGCGGGGCACCCCAACGAGGCTCTCTCTCTCTCTCTCTCTCTCTCTCTCTCTCTCTCTCTCTCTCTCTCTCTCTCTCTCTCTCTCATCTGTAGACGCAAGACTGCCATTCATATGGGGGGCTTTGAGTTTGCGTGGGGCGCGCACTTGTGTCTAGATAAGTTTGGCTAGCGCTTGTTGCTATTGCTGCTTCTGATTCTACGCCTAGTTGAGGGTGTTGTTGGGAGTGTAAGTGAAAGATAGCGTTGTGGTTTCAGTCGTATTGGCGGTGATGGTTGGTGGCGATACTCAATTGGCAGCTACTGAAGCTAGATGGCAAAGTCGGTGGTTTTGCACACATGAGATTATATAATATGAAGCACTATTTGTTGCCAATCGAAAGTACTTGTCATGCGTGTGAATCCTCAGGCGGCTCTCTAACTAGACCCTTGGCGTAGTACAACGGACGGATCGACGAAGAGGACAGCAAGTGCAATGTGCTTAGCCACAAATCGTTTTCAAGTGGTTGGCGTAGTTGTGTTGAGAAGACGGCTAGATCGCGCGTTTTAAGTAATTGAGTGGTTTTTCTCGAGGGCGGCAAAAAGAGGGAGTGCAAACTTTGTGAATTTCATAGCCTCGGGTCCGCAAGGGCTAATACACTTGTTGCATTGATAATTATTTGTTCCAAAACGCATAATTCATCAGTATTCTCTAAAAGACATTTTGAATACTCATACTAGACAGTTTGTGTTCATCATCATCATCATTGAAAGCACAATCGCGCAAGACAACAATTAGTCAACTGAAATTTCATTGAAACTTCACCCAGTCAATTGTTGTTAATAATTTCCAATTAGAAGACTGGCCTTATATCAAGCTTTGCACACAATTGACCTCAATAATTAACAAGCGCCCCCGTCTCACCACCCAAACACGTATAAAATTATCACATCACATTTATATATCAATATATCACCAATTTTGCGCAACAGGAAGTTGACTGGACCTATTGAACGCATTCGTAGAATTTTTGCATTAAACTGACCAAAGCCTCAACAATCTAGTTGGCAATCAATCATATTACACACAGATCCAACCTAAACAAAATCAAGATGGATTTTGTTGAACAACCCCAGCTTTCACCAAATTACACATTTATGTTTCAATTCGAGAAAAAGTTCCAGCACATCTACACGAAAGAATGGATGCGACGCTACTGGCACACCTCATTCTATGCTGTGGCAATATATATGATGGTCATCTTTGGAGGCCAAGCTTTTATGTCAAATAGGCCTGCTTTCAAACTAAGGCGATTGCTCACATTGTGGAACACATCTTTGGCACTATTCAGCATTGTTGGCACATTGAGAACACTGCCAGAGCTATTGCACGTTCTAGGCCGATTTGGATTTTATCATTCAGTTTGTCACCCGTCATTTATTGAAGCCGTGAAACCAAGCGGATTCTGGACTTGGATGTTTACATTGAGCAAAGTGCCCGAATTAGGTGACACTGTTTTCATTGTGCTTAGAAAACAAAATCTCATCTTTTTGCATTGGTACCATCACATAACTGTTCTTCTATTCACATGGTTCACCTATAGTGAATACACAGCGCCTGCACGTTGGTTTGTCGACATGAACTATCTGGTTCATTCGTTAATGTACTCATATTATGCGCTCAGATCGCTTGGATTCAGAATTCCAAAACAAATGGCCATGGCAATTACAACGTCACAAATTGTTCAAATGATCATTGGCGCTTATGTCACCTGGTATGCTTGGCATAGGAAATCCCAGGGCGACGCTTGCAATATCACACAAGCAACCGCCACATTTGGCTTGATCATGTATCTATCATACTTTGCACTATTCGCTCAGTTCTTCTATAGCAGCTATTTCTCACCACCAAGCAAGAAGAGCCCAACAACAACAGCTACAGCATCAATTAGAAGCAAGAGAACTAACAAAGATGATATAGCTGCAACAAAGGGTACGAAAGTAGAGTGAGAATATCTCAATATAAGAATGATGATTATGCAAAATATTCAATCCAATCAGTGTTTCCCGCAGAGTTTGTTGTTACACTAAGACGATGTAAAGAGTGAAATGGAAATCTATGATAAGTGGTGTTATATAACTCAGATTAAAGTTTGAAACAGAATTCAGCGGTGCTATAACACCATGCTGATATAAGTGGCTCTTGTCTATTGAAACAAATCGTGACGTACATTCCGGAATGCACACTAAATGAAACTCCCCTATCCATATGCAAACACTGGAAGTACTAATCAATTATAGAATTATTGTTTTTGTAAACTCGATATTGAGTCCCTTGGTCAAATTGGTTCGATGATAGCGCTAACACATCATAAAACTGGAAAGCTTTTAACGAAATAATCTATATGATTCAAATAAAAGAATTTATACACAATCCACATACAGTCTTTTAGTTCGTAGTTGTCGTTCAATCGTTGTTCTTTTCAAAGTTCTTCATCAACAAGTTGACTTTCATCTGGAATCTAGTAAATTCATTTGGACCCTGAACAGGTCGTTCTAAACTCCTCGATTTTGATGGCGATGAGTTTGTTTTGGGCTTCTGGGCTTCCTGTTGATGTTTCCAGGCGTAGCCAATGGATGGATTGAATGTTGCAATTGCAGTGAACTCCTCGAGGGCTGTCTTTAGATTCAGGGCACTGTTCAAAACACGTGACTGTATGATTGAGTTCAGATCCGGAGCTTGATAGACTATACCGGCAAGGATGTAGAAATCTACCAAAGCCGTGGCTGTATCGGGACTCATTCGATCTTGCTTGCGTATCACATACAGAATTGGCTCTTGAACATGCAACAAAGTATATTCAATGCCTGTCATCATAGACATTTGTTCCGAGCTCAATCTTTGCATTTTTGCTATCTCGTTGTTGCAAAGTTTGTCATAGAATGGGTTTGATTTTTGACAAAAATAATCTAGAATGTTGGCAGGGTTCAAGTGAGGTATCCATGTGGAATCATGCCACGATATGCCTAGTTGGTCGGACATTTCTATGAGATCAGTTACTGATAAATATTTGTTTAGATTGTCTGTTCAAGTAGATAATAGGTCAATGCGTCGAAAATTTAGTCTGATTCATTTGTTTTCAACTCCAGACGAGGCTTCTTTATTTTACGCACTCCTTCGGGTGCATTTAGATTTTCTCCTGAATAAAATGTTCTCAACAAATCAATTGTATCTTGTTCACGGATGCCATGTACAAAGTCCAGCTTCTTTTCCTTGATTAGTTTGTCATCACCTGCCACATTTAATACTGACCGGCAGCCACCGAAACGATCATTTGAGCAACCATAATAAACGCGATTCATTTTTAAATTTCGCAAAATGCGAGCGCACATGATGCATGGCTCACATGTGACGTAGACATCCAGCATTGGCCAAAGATCATCTGGTTCGAGTTGATTATCGCAACAATACTTGATTGTATCGTCGATACAGTTCATTTCTGCATGTCTCGTGGCGTTCTTGGTGGCGTTGACACTATTCCTGCCACGTGCTACAATCTCGTTAGTTTTGGTATTGTAAAAAACGCAACCAATTGCAACCTCTTTCTCATGGAGAGCCAACTTTGCTTGATCGACGCACTCTTGGAAGAGATTATCCTTCATCATTGTGTTTGATTTCAAACCCAAGCGACACTTTTGATGCGCTGATAGGATTAGATCAGATCCAGGATAAGTGACCTGTATGTCATTTGCACTTGTACAAGTGTATATGATTGCTTGGATATGAATTCTAACACAATATCAGGAAGCTCATGTGAGCTTTTCTTTGAACCAAATAAGCCATGCGAAAAGTAAGCTAAACACTGAATAAACTTTAGACGCACACAAATTTAGAACTTCTTGTTGTGCCGAGCAGAGTCGTGGCGACTGAAAATCGTCACAACCGACTGTCACATCGCTGTGAACTGAGAAAATTGTAAACTTTAACCATCTAACACCTTCACCGTAAATATTAGATTTCAATCTCAACATGTGTCGTATTTATTAACAATTGTTGTTATTTTACCGCATAGCTTTATTTCCAGCTTCCATCAAGTGCCTCTGGCTCTTCTAGTGCAATATTATATTCTAGCCACACTTAAAAAAATCTCACGTTCCGCCCAATCAATGAATAGAAATTGATACCATCCATTGAGCATGCGGTGCCTTGAAGTAATCTCGTCGATATTTGGTCAAACTTATTTGGTAGAAATACCGCCCAACCCACACAATCTAATCAGAGTTCTAGCTTGATGTCACATAAATCAGAATGGACCAAGCGAATGATCAACAACCTGAACCGTCGCCAGTGGCTGTCACAAGAACATTGTTGCGACCTCCTGGAACGGTCAAGAAGCCACCCGCAACTTCGATAGCACAAAACACCAGACTAACAAGTTATATCGCTCAAAACAGATTTAGACTACTAAATTCGGGACCAGCTTCAGCGGCGGTCACTAATTCAGGTACTATTCTCAGACCGTTACAACGACTACAACAACAAGCGGAACATCTCAATCAAAGTCAATTCATTACATCATCATCTGTGAACAATAACAACACAATCACACACGGTCCCACTCTATCTAATCATAGTCAACTTCAACAGCCTTCAAGAGTGACTGCGTCGGCTACACAAATACCGCCCCCAAGTTATTCTGGTTTGGCTCGACCAACGCCACTGCAACAGATTGTTTCATCAACAGGCAGTAAAACCCCACGCAAACCGATCAGTGGCAATGTTGCTCAAACAAAGAACTCTCTAACTGCAACACGCAATAATTTTGGTAGCTCTTCACAGTTGCGACCCGCTCACAATCTGGCAACTCATAGGTCACCATCTCAGGCGCTTAGTGGCTCACACTCGAAGTTGGCGTCGATGCAACTACGTCCGAGAACAGCGACAACCATAGTTCGTCCCAAAACGGTGGCTCAGAGTGTTGTGTCCAGTACGACTATCGAGAAAAGAAAAGCCTCTCCAGTTTCCAAATTAGATGAGGCATTTGCTGCTTCCGATGCACGCTTTAGATCTCAACAGCAGCCTGGCCCAGAAGATGCACAAAAGACTGATGACAAGCCAGCCTACTTGATAGATCTGTCAACAGTTGAAAATGACGTTGGTGAAATTCGCCGTCTACTCGAACAGCTGTTGTGTTTGCTGCAGATGGCTCATCAGGATCAAGACAACAAAGAACGTGAAAACGAAAGACTCAAACAGGAAGTTCGTGAGCTCAAGACCAAGATTCGTTCGATCCGTTCAACTGTCGCGGCCAATGCAGATTCTGAACCACCGACGCCTAATATCCCGCAGCACGTGTCTCATCGGAGACACCACTACGATCTACAGGAAGAGTCGCCGCCTGTAGATAGCGAAACGAGAAACGATGCCTTCACAACGGTACGTCACATAAATGATGATACAATTGCTGATGATCGTCTTAATTATGGAGACGGGTCAGAAGCGGCCGGCAATAACCAGCAACACCAGCAGAGTGTGTACTTGTCACCACTAAACTAGGCCTCAATCTGGTTGTCTGAACGGGTAAGATAGTCCATGAAAGATGGAAAGGAATAGATATATATTTTAAAGAACACGTTTCCATTGGAAGCTTTAGAGTTGTTGGAAAGAAGTTTTTAACACAAGTCAGCGCTCAGACAAACGATTTTAATTAATGGAAGCTTGGGTAAATGATTAGCTTTTTAAAAATGCCGCGAACTAACAAAATCACGATCAAGATATCATCTAACGCATATCAGCTACAAAGATTGTTAAAAGTTGTGCTTTTTGTTGTTGAGTTTGAAGAAAGGGAAAAGATCTGAATGTATGAGATCACAATAAAGAATAATAAACTTACAGTTTGAGCAAGTTTTGGTTGGCATTAATTCTTAGGTGGCTTCAGATGTGGGTGGCAACGCCCACGCGGAAGTGGCAACGCGTGTTGCGTGGTTCAAGCATCTCTGATCATGCAAATTCTGGTGCACGAAGAAGTGGTTGTCCAAGAGCAAGCGCCGGCTGTCGTGCGTCGCGATAACGGTCGCATTCCTTTGAGAGAACGGTCTGCCAGAATGCAAAACAATGCAGCGGTCATGCGCGTGCAATGGAATTTGGCATGCTGAATTCAACACAATTCTTGCCGTTCAGTCTTTAAATTTACAGGTGACTTATTTATCTCTAATTATTAAATGAAACATTTATTATTTATTCATAGGTAGTTGCAACTAAACAATCTCATCACACAATATGACCAATCCAATGTATCCATCGTTGATTCCGCGTTATGTCGACGAGAGTTGGTTTGCTAGTGATCAGCCAATTGACGAGGCAGCCAAACTAAACGAAATGGAAGCAAATCACGAAATTTGGATCAGAGACTCCCAGTATAGAAATGTTGATGTTCATACGCCTCACATCGAGCCTCTTGATGATGAGGGAGACGAAGATGAGGACGGGCACGATTTGGAAGAAGATGAGGATGAGGATGAAGACGAGGACATGGAAGACAACGAAGATATTGAAGAGGATTTCATGACTAACGATTCACCTTCGGGACCGATTTAACATCAATTCCTTATATCCTTTCGGGAACGAACATTCATCAAACCTGTTATATTTTTTGCACAAAGTGTAGTTAAGAGCCATTCAAATTTGCACCGAGATTATTGGCACACAAGTACTTCTCAAAATTGCCCACTTGCAATTGACCGTCATTGCATATTTGTATTGCTATAGTGAAATCTTGACAGTCTATTAGATTCTGTATCTAGAGAATAAACTTTCTAGCTCATTGATTGCTGATTTTAACAATGCAATAGCTCAATTAAAGACTCACGTTTTCTTAAGCGCAATCTGCGGCGCCCGACAATGAATGGATTTGTGGATAGGGCCAATAGACGGTCTCTATCAGTAGTGTCTAGGGATGATTATGGATCTGCAAAGGCCCTTACGACAGAGCAAATGTAGCCAGCTCACTTTGGATAAAGGCTAAAAGGTAGAGTTTAAGTTCTCATCTATCAAACTTGCTTGATGCCATCATATCGATAGCGTTCATATTGAAGCTTGATAAAACTTTATTATGCGTTTCTTGATGGGCCAAGCTCGGCTCGAGCCTTCAAGAAATCAGGAATCGTAGAGTTTTTTCTGTGAAAATTGTTCACGGAGTTGAGCTTGTTGCTCCGGACTGATCAAAGTAACCAGATACTCGTGCAAATTCCATAATTGATTGACTAGAAATATCAACGACTCAATGGCAACAGCTTTCTTTGGGTCCACTGTTGGTGTCGCCTGTTTTTGTTGCTGATTACTATTATCAGTTATATGATTTTCATTTCCCGATACTTTGGCCTGCTTGCTCAACATCTCACTTGCATTATCGATAGTTGTTCTATCGCTTATCAAACTCTCTCTTAGTGATGCAATCACATCTTTTAACTTCTTATCATCGTCGGAGCCGAACTTTTTGAAGACAAAAATAATATACTGATCTAATAGTTTGTAAATATTCATAAGAATCTCGAACGAGATTGGCCCTAACACATTCATCATTTGTATATAACGGCCTGCAAGTCTCAATACATTTAGAGATGAATTTGTCAAAACGGGACCCATCGACTTGGTCAACCGGTAATTGCTAGATTTAATGTTCGTTGTCGCTGCTGTTGAGTTGCCACAACCATCGGCTTCCAAAGTATTATTGTTTGTTGATGTGGTAGCAGCTAGCGAAGTTACTTCATCCTCGTCAACATAGTCCTTGTCCAGCTCGGAATCCAAATCGCTGTCCGATGAAAGTGAGATCTTGTCAAGTGGCAATGCGTCTGGCTGGTCAAAGTAAGAACTCTGTTCTTGATGTTGGTTATAATCTTCAGCTCCAAATAGATCCTCTGTCGAATCTTTGTTTGTTGCACTTTCGCGAAGGAATGCAAATTCTTTGAGTTGCATTACATTGAAATCACTTTTAACTGGAAGCATCTCCCAAGATTCATTGGCCAAAAACATCTTCAACTCTTCTACGGAAGAACTATGGAACGAGGTGAAGAAATTCAGTGCCCTATCAACGAGGATCTCTCGTCGATCAAGTAGATTATAAGCGTCTCTTAGTTCGGGGTATGTGTTTAGATCATAGTTTGTACAAAGTTTTGATATAACGGAGTCACTAATAAACTCCATGATGTCGTTCAATCTTGTGCCGAGATCATTGACACACTTGTACTGTTCAAAATTGCCCACTTGCAACTGGCCGTCTTTGCACATTTGTATAGCACTGGTGAAATCTTGACAGTCTATCAGATTTTGTATTTCAATGATAAACTTTCTAAGCTCGCTTATTGCAGTTAGCGATTTCAATAATTTCATTAGAGACTCACGTTTTCTGTAACGCTCCACAATAGTCGGACAATCTTTGATGAACTTGAGCGACTGTCGGCCGTTGGAACATGTTCGTATGCAATCTATGATCGATTTGTTCAGATCGGTAACTCGCTTGAGTTCGCCCACATATGTTGGCTGGTGTTTCAATATTAGCTCTGAAATATCGTGAGTGACAGTGGTTAATAGACGTTCGAGTTGATGTTTACAATCGAGCAAATAGGCGCTTTGTAAGTTCTCCGGGAGCTCCTCAATGAGTGCCTCTAAATCTAGGTGTGCCCCATTAAGCAGGTTGTCTGTGACCTCTTGAGATAAGACCATTGTGATCTGTTTGCCAGTATTTTTCTGTAAAGGAGCAAGATAATAAATTAAGGTATTGCAAGAAAAGCTCCATTATAAAAAATTAAGTGACAATTGCGGCAGCAACAACAACAACAACAACAATCCTGCGTTCTCTCACGTGTGCAAAGGTCTGCGCATTATGCAGCTGTAACATGATTGCGTGTTGTCGTATTGCACATTCTACACTGCAGTGAAGTCGCAGTTACCGTAAGTTGGCTAATTGGCGATTCTCGCAAATCCAGGTGGAATAACAATGTGGCAGATGTTGAATTCACCGCTCACAAGGTAAAGGCCCCTCTGACTGAACTTGCCATTATCGATCAGTGAGATCTTCGTATCGGCGCCAAGCGGTTACACAGCTGGTTCATTTGGAACATTTAAATTTAGTGAGAAAATGCGAGGCTGAAAGTGCGCTTTGAATTGCGCATTTGCTTCAAGATGAAACAGATGTAATTCAAAGATGATGAAAGGCATAGAGTATTTCGAGCGTTCAAAAAGTCTTTTGACAGCCGGAACGTTACGATTCTCAACTGCCATCTGCTCAAACAAAGCATATGTGTTGCCGGAGACAAGCAATTCATCCTGAAAACGGCGGGTGCCAAATCTGACCACCAGCAAGTTGCACGGACGGAATAACTCGAGAACGATGCCACTTCGAGAAGTCACGTCAAGAAGCGTCTAACTAGTCGAACGCAACCGCCTCGCCCCGCCCCCTCACTTGAATCAAACGAACCCCCTGACTGGCACAACACGTTCTCTGACTCCCCCTTCCTTCCCTAGGGTCACGCCTCCTCCACCCACTTGCTCAAGCCTTCAATCTTTGCAGACTGGGTACGCGAAATAGAGAAAGAGAACAGTAGATTAACCGACTAACCA
>CATLOQ010000207.1:0-19406 GCA_950022295.1 Bromus sterilis
AAAGCTTCAACATTCATAACAATCTCATGCAACAACAACAACAAACAGTTCTACAACCAAACCAACACCACGAGCGGCCGCCCAGCAAGGTGGCCACTTGGTTTGCGCTGGTGTTCAATTCAAGTGGCGCGCTAGTTGTGCTCCTGTTGGCGTTCCTATTTAGCAACGAGCTATCCATGTTCCTAAACGAATTTTATCCTTTTAAAACATTGCCCAAGATTGATAGCGAACTTGGCAAGCGACATAATCTTGTCAAATTGCACAAATTCATGGCTGTTGCGTTGTTTGTCTATGCACTAAGATATTTTGTGCTGGCCAATATGCCTGCACAAGCCTCGAGCTTGAAATGGTTTCTTGTGGTTTTGTTTCAATCAGCTGAGTTGCTTAACTTTCCCTTGTGCTGGTTTGTGTTAACTTCACGAGCTCACGAAATTCTTATAGAGCGCAACAGCCAAATGAAACAACAACACAAGTGTGACCATACCGAAACGAGCTCACCATCAAACTACTCGACAAATAGATTTTTAAGCTTCCACTTGATTGTCCAATCAGCACTGGCCTTTGTCTATTTTGCGCTGGCTAGATTTCTTGCCCTATTCACTCACTCCTTTCATGCAAGTCTATTCTTGCATAGTGACAATATTGACTGGTTCATCGACAGTGTCTATGACAAGAAAACCATAGTCAACAATCGAACACCAGCAAGCACCAATGGCACTCAAGACGCAACGCCTCCGCCTGAATCGTTATTTTTGCCGCTTCCAAGCGAACGCCAGACGTATTTGCACGCATCACGATTGTTTGTCAAATACAACTCGCTGGTGTGTCTTATTGTCGGCTTGATCTTGTCAAGCGTGTTCCTATTTCACAAGTATCAAATCTTTATTGAGCGGCGCAAATTATATCGTGATCTAAAAAGAAGCCGAACGCCTCAATCAGACCGTGAAAGCGAATTGATTGACGAACGTTTGAGTTTGGATTTGGTTCAAATTCACGCAAGACAATCACCAGCTAGAGACTCGCGTGGTAGACTTGCCACCGTTGGCCTGAAACCAGATGATGGGACAACTTTAATCCAGCACATTCCTAAAACTAGCCGAGAGCAACTTAAACGGCACCAGGATAAGATTGAACAGGGCGTCGCGGACACGGATGAAATTCCACGAGCTAAGGTCCACTTCCGCTACGGATTCGGCCAGGGGCGTGGTTCGTCGCTGACCTCGTCCTCGGCAGGGTCTTATTCAATGGAAGCGTCCGCCTTAACTCAACAACAAAAACAACAGCCTCTCACGAGAACCTCAAAGACAATCTCGATTGAGAGAAACGCGGACGCTTGGCGAAGGCTTCAGCATAATGACAACAAATTCAAACAGGCTCGAGTGAAGAGCATTCCGATGATTGTCGAGAACGACCACCATTTACGTCACCAATTTGAGCATGAGGCGACAAATGAGTTGCAAGAGTTTGATGAACAACAAAGCGTTGAGGAGGAAGTGGAACAGATAACTCGAACACGATTGAAACGCATTAAAATGGTTCGAGACGATGAAGATTGGTCGCTGGACGACGATGTTGAAGAAGACAACAACAACAAGATGAACAATGATCAAACAATGAAGGCCCAGTTTGTGAATATCTCGCCCGTTGAGGAACAAACATTGCTTAAACTTTCCATGTCGTCGCCGTTGCCACCTGAGTTTGCTGACGATTCCATACAAATGATGCCTCCCCCTTCTTCTCCTCGTGAAGAATTCACTTCTGAAACGCGGCGCACTCATCAAAAGGACACGCTTCAAACTAGTTCAAATGCAACGAAACAACCACTTTTGATTGCTGGCCAGCAGAGAAAGCGACAGATCACCTTTGCGCCAACGGCCACTTTCATTGACCACGACGGTAGTCACTCGACAACGCACCATGAAAACGCTGGCGACAGGCGAGCGCAACGTGAAAATTATGATAACGAACAACTTGAACATCAAATGAACAATAACGACCATCGACGAAACAGGCAAACCACTAACGAGCGACGCCATTCACAAACACTACTAATGGCGAGTCCAGAACCATCAATCGACGACGAGTAAACGCAGACAACTTATTATCTGAAACAATCAACCAAGCCATCGTTCACTTGTCATCACGATGTTCAACCCGTCGATAGGCTTCGCTAACGGCAATTTCCAGAGTGATTGCCAAGTGAAATGAGTTGCGCAAGCTTTGTTGAGTGTTCAAACTTGAACAATAAACGAACACTGATCTCAACTGAAGAAAATTTGATTCAGTTCACATTTTGCCTTTCAATCAACATCGACAAACGTCTTTCCTTTTGATTTCAAGCGATTAACTTTCAACCAACAAGATACTTTTCGGTTTCATCTCAGTTATCGCAATTGATTTGTATTCATTTTTAAATCTAACGATGAAACATGACCAAAACAATGGGCGGATTCTCCGCTCGCAAATCGGCCAAAGAGATTTGGCTAATTTGCGCGAACGCCGCCGAATGATGCTAATTAATCGAGGTTTCGACCAGTTGAGAGGTCGTTTGCCAATAGCAAACTTGATATTGTGTGATGATAGAAACAAACAGCACCACGAAATAAAACAAAGAGCCGCAAGACTAACCAAAGTGGACATACTCAGACTAACTATCCAGTACATCAATCAGCTGCGAGCACTATTAGCTGGCGAACAAGGTTCACCTGTGGGCCTACAGATTGATTGCTTGTTGGCTGGCAGGGCCGCAATCAAACGAAGACACCAGACTAGAGGCAGGTCTTGCGTGAACAAACAACAAGCGGATAAGCGGCCACAAGCAAGCGAGCTAGACGGCTCCACAAAAGGCCCGCCTATACACAACAACTACAATAATGGACTTCGGTTTGGGTCAAATGATAGGGCTGGTCCAGTGTTTGAAATAGACAATCAAAATTCCAACTTTGTCGAGCTCGAATGTGACCATGAACGTACCACTTACTGTCGATGCATTTCGGGTAAAAGATATTTGTTTTCCTGGTCGAGAAGCGATCAATTGACTGGATTCTTTCTAAATGACGACACTCAAACTGTTCGATTTGGATCTGATCAAACCAAAAGAGTCCTTAGAAACACAACATTATGGGTGCCAAAAAGATCCTCGGAGTGAGAAAACCTGTCAGTCAGAATGGCCGGAATAACATTTTAAGTGACCAATATCGATAAAAACCGGCGATATAAACAAATAGAGTATTTCTGGCGATTGATGGATAAATATTTGACGCTGTGTACATTCTTGTTGGTCCTGATCAACTTTATCATGCTCAAAGAGCGACCTTGCCAAATATCTCTGGCGAATGGTTATCAAAACTACGATTTGATTGGGTCGTGGGCATCGTGGTCTTCATATTGAGTTATTTCAACTTTGCCCTGGCCATAAGCGACTACAAAATATTGTTCTTCTCGAGTGCAACAATGATATTTGCCTGTTCTGGATTCTTGATTTACAATGCTGTGGTTATTGTATCGGCGCCTTGTGTTTCAGCAAACTTCAATACGGCCAACCAATTTATCAAACTATTCGACTCGAGCCTGTTCGATCCGGACGCAAAAAACATATTCACAACAAATAACGATATTGCCATTCTTGTTTGACGCCTCAAGACTACGCTCTCGAGGTAAAAAGAAAGATGTGTGGCGCTTGGCACCATTAGTTTTCCACATTTGCTGAGGCAGGAGTCAACTGATAATCAGTCATGATTAAGATGGCCGTGCGACTCATCAGCGATTATATAACAACCATTTTCAATAAAGCTCGCACATACATTTAGATTTCTATCAACAGTGCAAATTGGTGAGGCATGTAGAAAACCGCTACAAGCTGATCGTTAATTTGAGCCGAATTCGACTCTTTATTTCAATATATAACCAAGAGTCTTGTCTAGAATGATCAAGCTTGATATCATCTTGTTCAGATTTTGCAAATATTTGACTAACGTCTTTTTGTTACAAGCAATGAGCGAAATGCGTATCGAGTCATTTCATCGGCCTGACGAAAGATCTTGCCATCGATGTTAGAGAACAACAATCTGTTTTGAGCCAATCGGCTAATTGAAGGTGCGCTAATCAATTCAGCTCACTAGCCCACCGATTTAAGTTCCTGAGTTAAGCCTCTTTTGCTTGTGATTTGAATCATATTCTCTATCAGACAAATGTGACGAGTTAGTAGAATCTCAAGTATCGTATTCCTGTCGATTGGTATCAACATTACTCGAACACAAATAGTTTGCATAATGTTCAAGATTCTTTTTTAGTCTCGTGCAAGCGAGCATCATTACGCAACCATACGCAACTTCAACTATTACTCATAATAACTACGAGTAAGTTTGCTCGCGAATAGCACCCACAATGGCGAGGATCATATCCGTCCTGCTGGGTGCTCAAGCCATCTTATTTGGTCTCTTACTTATGCACTTTATCGGGGTCATTTCGAGCTCGGACCCATCTTTCGGACTTCAGCCGAGAGAACGTCTATCTAAGAGGGATGAAAACATTGATATTGATAATGATAATGATGACGATGATGGTGACGTAACGGACAGTTCAACAACACCAGAGCCAGTTACTACTCCGAGTCCAGGCTCAAGTACAAGTACAAGCCGAAAGCCAAAGCCTCCGAAGCCCAAACCTCCGAAGCCACAACCTCCGAAGCCAAAACCTCCGAAGCCAAAACCGGATCCTTGTGACCCTGATGATGATGATGATGATGATGATGATGATGATGATGATTATGATTACTTTGATTACTTCGATGATGACGACGACGACGACGATGACGACGATGAATGTGAAACGAGAGACAGGAGCTCTTCAAAACCGAACCAGAATGATGATCAGCCGCTCATTCAAAATGATTATGATGATTACGATCCCGTTCCTCCCCCACCTTGGCCACCAAAATCTGGCTCTAAACCAACGAGACACGGATATGAGACCTGATTCCGTATTTAAAATCCTCGTAAGCGCCGGTTCGATCAGTGATTCGGATGGAAAGGAACCAAATGATGAAAAGATTCAATAATGACTCTGCTCAAAGACTAGTCGGCAAATCGATTTGTTTTTGTAGACATCCGACCGTTTTTTTGAAAGATCGGCAGTCTATGACTCAACATCGTCAAACTATACGTTTATTTGACAGAAATAAATTCTGAAAGTCTGACACAGTTGGATCTTTCCACCTTCCGATCAACAGAAAGAAATGTAGCATTCGTCATCGTGTTAGACACAGCCAGAAAATGATTGTCGAGATCGAGGTACAAACTTTGGTTCTGGCAGCATGATTCGGTATCGAGCCAACAATGATGCGAGTCATTATGATTTGCCATTTTTCAGTGACTCGCATTGGAATAAGTCGGTGAATAAATCCTATGGAGCATCTCTTGTGTGATTCCTCAAACCAACTTCACAAGATACTTGATGAGTCAAGAAGCGCGCTCAAGTTCCACCACCAACTAATTAGCTACACTTGATGTCTGATTTTTTTTTCATTGCTGCCCAGTCGCCTTTTCAATATCTAGACACAATTACTACACTTGATCGTATCTCTAGTTGGAAGCGGCAATCTTGGCGCTCGTCATATCTTTCTTCCGCACCATTCTAGATCTCACAATCTAAACAACGATCAACACAATGCGGCGCTAATTGTCAATTGCAACGTTGTGTGTCAGTGAAACGAGATGATAAGAGATGCAATCAAGTAGATAATTGTGTTTGTTTTCGTTTAATTTTGCGTTTAAAATTCATTTTTGCCGAAGAATATCCCAAACCAGACCCTTGAACGACCAGACTTATCATTTGTGTGTTCATCAGAGTTAAACTTCACTCATTCATAAAGAACCATGCAAGATGAAACAAGACCAATTCTGCACGACTCGGGTAAGCTATTTTCACTTTTAACTAGTTGGATTGTAACTATTTGATAATCATACCAATTGACAACTAACGCGAGACTTCCAAAACTACAACACAGGTATACATACAAAATCGTCAAGGTCTGTAAGCCGAATGCATCAACAGCAACATCTCAACATACAACCAATTGGGTTCGACTATAGGCACAGCAATGTTTACGGTTATTTGGCGCTGTGCACGTTCTTGTTGGTTTTAATCAACTTTATCATGCTCAAAGAGCGACCTTGCCAAATATCTCTAGCAAATGGTTATCAAAACTACGATTTAATTCAAGGATTCCATTTGACAGCTATCATTGTGGGCATCGTGGTCTTCATATTGAGTTATTTCAACTTTGCCCTGGCCATAAGCGACTACAAAATATTGTTCTTCTCGAGTGCAACAATGATATTTGCCTGTTCTGGATTCTTGATTTACAATGCTGTGGTTATTGTATCGGCGCCTTGTGTTTCAGCAAACTTCAATACGGCCAACCAATTTATCAAACTATTCGACTCGAGCCTGTTCGATCCGGACGCAAAAAACATATTCACAGCGAAGGATGCTATTGGTATAACAGTATTTCTGTTTGATATTTTAGCTGCCGGTCTGATGTTCTTGGCAGGCCGAAGGTTCTATCAAACGTATTGATGGCGCGACACATAAATGACAAAAGCTAGCCCACAGACCAGGTAGTCGAGATTGATAAGTTTAAATTGATAAGTTCATTAAAGGTCGGCATCTGAAAGACACTATTTGCATCGCTTCAGGACCACAAAGGGGTCCTGACTCTTGTAGTCGGTGTAGCTGCATTTGACTGGAGGTTGTTTGTTTATTTGCACTTGTTTATTATTAGAAACTCTAAATTGGCCACAAGATCATTGGCTCTTCCAACTGGCTGCAATACGTTCAACAAATTGCCGATCGGCCACAACTTGACAAATTACTTGCCAGTTGACAAGCACAATCATTCAAGATATACCGATAGTTTGTTCGCCCGTTTGTTCGCTAATAATCAGCCGGACGTGTTGAGTATGGCCCACAATCGTCTTTGACCGTTTGCCCAACTGGACGGGTTCTGTTGAGATACTCTTCCAACTCTTGTACAAATTCCACCGTGATTTGTTCCTCGCAAGTTGAAGAGTACATATTGAGAATCTTGATGATTTGTGATGGTCTCAGCTTGTTGCAAACCTCCTCAATTGTGGCAATGTCCTCGCTTGACTTGCGTGTCTGCAACAGTTTCGTGGCCTGTGTGATTGGATCCAATTGGACGACTAATTCGCGCCACCTGACTAGATAATGTTCGCGACACCATTGAACCAAACACGACAGATTGAAATTGATTTGCATGGCCTTGCCAAACTGGCAGAGATCACGACGAATTAGAAGCTGATTAAGTGAATGGGTACATATTAAATTGAATATTTTGCTAAAGATTTGGACGGAAATTTCCTCGGGCATGCAATCTTTGGTAATGAGATCATAGAATTTGTCCAGTTCCTTGATGAGATGTTCCAACGAATATTTTCTACAGTCACCCAAAGCGCTGTCGTCGTCTTCGTGTGGCGCAATTGGATGCGACGATGACGAGTCAAGCGAAGAGAATGGCTCAGCCGGCGGGTCAAGGCCCTCGTAATCGAGAACGGCACTTATAATTAGCGGCTGAATTGAACCATACATCATGTGAACTATGACCAACTGGTACATGCTGTCCAATTGACTAATTGTTGCACTAGTTCGCTCCTCCAGTTCCTCTTTGACTTGTTCCTGTTCATTTTGAAGCGAGATCACCTGGTTCTGGAGCGATATGAGCGATGCCTCGCGACGCAACTGTTCAAGATGTCCCTCGCGCTTGATTCGGAACGATCGACGAGCCAACCAGCCCCGAACATGGCGCTGTATTGTGAGTGTGTAGCAACGCAATCGTTGGCCACGAACACGCTCGAGAAAGCCCACCTGGCCGGCCCGAAAGAAAATTTTGGTCTTACCAAACTGGTAAATTGCACAGGATGTGTCACCGTGGCGCTCCTTCAGCCGCTCAATATAGTCTCGCTCCTCGTCTGTCCTGAGCTCGCTATACATTGAGCCATCCTCATAGACTAGCTTGCATATGGTCTCACAAATAGGCCTAACGTCGGCCGATGAGAACTGGTGCATAAAGTGGCGATTGGTTGGCGCTGGCGGCGCTGGTGGTTGTTGCTCACCGTTGGTATTAGTCCACTCATCGTCACACTCTTCGCTACCTGTCGTCGACTCTTCATCGTCGTCGGCCTTCTTCTCGGCGGCAGCAGCAGCAGCAGCAGCGGCGGCGGCTGCTGCTGCACTTTGCTGCAATCGGCGCTCTTGACTTGCTTGAGCCAATTCATCAAATGCACTAGTTCCATAGATCAGTATCAAATAACGCGCCGCAAAGTCCTTGTAATACCAGCGCGAAGGGAACCCATTGTTGCTGATCCGTATGGTTTCATAAACACCGCAAGCACGCAATTGCTGATGGGCACGTTCCTCGTTGAACTCAAACGCTTTCTTCTCGTCGTTTGGCTTGATACAACGAACATAATGAGGTTCAGTGGCGTTCAGAGTTCTAATGAGAGCAGCCAACGAGCCTCTAAACTGGCAACCAACTGTTGCCGAACGTGATGTGCGCATTTTTGGTTTGGACGAGACATGCAACACTGGATCCTCAAATACGTAACTGAGCACTTCGGAGGAGCGTAACAATTCACATTGTTCCTCGGCAATGGTGTCTCGATTCTTTTCTAAAAATGTCACCACATCATAGTTGACATCTTCAGCATAATGGCAGATTGTAAAGGAATTCTGGTAGTTCAACTTGGGCCGTTTGAATCGGACATTCGCGTTATCTTTGTGGTTGTTGTTGTTTCCTTTGCTTGCAGGCGGCAAAAGATGATCGTACAGTTTGGCACACCAAGATTGATCAGACCCCTTTGGCATTTTGCATTCCTCGTCGAGCAAGTTCAATATACCGATTGGTCTAGACTCGATCAAGTTTATAACGGGCTGATTGTCGCTGTATTCTATAAAGGTCCAATCGATGCCCTCCCTGATGTACTCCTCCTGTTCAATCTTGAACACATGCTGGTTGTATTGTTGTTGGAGAACCTCGTTGGCGTAGTTGATACAGAACTGCTCAAAGCTGTTGGTGTTGAAATTTTCAAAACCATAAATGTCGAGAACCCCGATGAAATGTGGATGCTGGTCGAGGATGCTCTTTTTGGTGGACGGCGACTTGAGAGGGGTGGACGTTGTGACTGGCGACGAAACGGCTGTGATAAGGGCAGTTTGCAAGGAACCAGCCTCGCGTGTTTCGGCAGACTTGGAGCTCAAAGATAAATTGATCAATGCCACCAACCAATTGAATAGACACTCATAAATGTATTTGAGCATTGCGTCACGAGCATACTCAGCCTTGCGTTTGTTCTGAGGCTGCTCAATGACATCACGGGCGCCGCTTCGTAACAATTTGATCGTGAGTCTCTTTTGAGTTTCTTCCGGGTCCAAACCAATCAGTTCACAACATGCTTTAAAGTGAAATTCATCTATATCAACCATGCACGGGGTTTCCTCGTCAATTTCTCGGCCGTCACCGCTTGCAATTGGTTGAAATCGAATATTGCCACCATGTAAGATACCCGCGATAATTCTATAAATCACATCGATTCGTTGCTCATCGATATTGAGCGTCTTCAAAGCTTCGTTGAAGCGTCTCAAATCGTCGCGTGAATCAAGTGGCTCAATGCCAGCTAAAAAGTCAAATTGTCGCATCCGATTGTCCGAGTCGAGCAATTTCAGGTGGGCCATTTTCATCGGGTTCTTGTGGGCATAATTGAGTAGCTGGTAAAATATGTGAAAGTTTCGTTCGCCTTGTTGTTGTTTGGTCACTCGGGATTTCTCAAGCAAATACGTTCGCATACTGGCGCCTAAAATTCGTCGCCCATGTCGATCGAAATAGATCTGAATGTATTTGCCAAAACGCGATGAGTTGTCATTGCGAACAGTGCTAGCGTTTCCTATGGCCTCCATAATTGGGTTGCTTGCTAGCACCCTATTTTCAATCCGCAATTTGCTGGCCCTGCTCGAGCCAGCAATTGAAGCCAAATAACGCATGGCATGTTTGGCTGAAACTGTCTTGCCGGCGCCACTTTCGCCGGAAACAATAATTGACTGATCCTTTGAGTGGAGATCCAATTTTGAATAGGCATCCTCGGTGACGGCATAAATATGAGGATCTAATTGGAGGTACACCGAGTGTGATGCCGAATGGTAAGCCTCAACTACCTGTTCACTATAAATATCCTGTTCCTGATAGGGATTGACCGCAACAAGGGCGATACCGCACCAAGTGTAAATCGCTCTCTCATGTATGTAACGCTTTTTTATCGTTTCTACTTGATGTGCTGGCGTCAGAATAGACATGTTGTTACAATTAAATAAAGCTAAGAAAAGTTTATAACAAATTTAAGATCTCCAAGATGTCCGAGATGGAGGAAAACAAGTGAAAATTTTAAACAGGCAACAAAATTGTGCCACGCGGGCAAATTCCTCAGGTGGCAAGTTGCAAGTCGCAACTTTCTACGCTTTTTTACTGCGAAGGAAGCCAACGGCGCGATGAATCTCGCCGACAGTGATTAGTAATTCATGATTCAGTTCTCACACACAATGGTCAACACTCAGATGAGACTCGTTGCTGACCCTTTACTTTTTTTCTCTTTCGTTCCTAGCCGTTGCAACTTGACCTAACTTATTTCCCACTCACTGTCTTATCTTTTCCTCCAACCCACTCGTCTCCACTTTGACCAGCTTTCCACCACCGCCAGCCTCGTCCACAGGATCATTGGATAAGCTGATTAGCTCAGTGTATCTTGTTAATGTGTTGTCATTTTCCGGAACGGCTGCAAAGTTGTACATCTGAGCCAGGTGGATTTTTTCCTTCCATTTAGTCCGATCCGCTGGGCTCTGCGACGCAAACTCGTAAATACGAGAGTCGTCTTTCTTCTTGCACAATAGATAAAAACCATTCTCATCTGTTGCCGAATCTCTGGTCACCAAGTGCTCGTCAATATTGAATACAGGTGAAAAATGTTGAGTTGATTTAGCATCTGGCGTGAAGTACTTAAGCTTATACTTGTCCTGGCCTTCGCGAACTAGAATAACCAAATAATGCGTCAACAATACTACATAAACCTCAAAAGATCGACGTGACAAACGCAATGTTAGAGTGCCTTCGTGTAGTAGTTGTTGTGTTTCAATATCGATCACAGGTATTGCAGGAATTTTCTTCTCCTCTGATTTATCTGACGGTGGTAGAAGAAAGGCAGTCTTCTTCCAAACCTCTCGAAGCTTGTTTTGAGCTATGGCATTGTTAACAGCCTCGTTGACATGAATTAATATTTGTCGGCTCAGATGTAGAGATCGCTCGATGCACAATCTTTCGTATGCATACTCATCGCTTGAAGATAAGTGACTACAATTACTAAGTACCGACGTATTATTGGCACAAATGGTCGATGTCGACGCCTGAATGGTTGTAATGATTGGTGAAATTGCACTTGAGTTCTTTGTTATAGTTTCGTCATTGGTTTCGGTCTCACTTTCTTCAGTTGATTCACTTGCTCCTGAATTGCTTCTAGATACGGTTGCATTAGAGATGAAGGGCTGGACTGCCACAGTTGGATGGTCCACTTGTTGTGACTCTGGTCTAAATTCGACTTCCTCTAGATTTGCTGTTGCATCATTACCTATAATACCTGATTGAACTGCTGGATAGACTGCAATAGAACCCTCGCTAAGTGATTTTGAATGCATCATACCGGACGACCCAGTATACGGGGTGGCTTTGAGCAGATTGTCCAATAACAATGGATATTTTGTGAGACGTTGGAAGCATGAAGCAAGCAAATCTTTTATGCCTAGACGGCCAAGCATTTGTTGAGTTGCCACTTGCGCCAAGAATTCTCCAGACTTGGTATCTTTTCTAGTTATCCTATTCAAAAGGTCAGAGTTGGTTGATTGGCATACGCAAAATGAACTAGCGGCCTTCTCAAGACGCTTGCCAAGTTCGCCGTCAAATATTTCAATCAAGGCCTTTCCTACAAGTGGCTCTTGATGGACCTCAGAAACGTTCATCTGCGCAGCAACTAACTTCTTGTAAATTTGCCGATGTATCTTAAATAAGGTCTTATGACACGAAAAGACCATTTTGAGTTGATCTGGTGTAATTAATTTCTCTGCTTTGATCGGTCTATACAATAAGTCATTAAGTTGCTTCAATTTTTCAATATGAGTTTTTTCAGTTTCAACAAGTTCCCTAATAATTTCCAATCTCCTAGTTGTTATCTTAGATTTAGTAATTATTGGACCGCCAGTAGTGGATGTATTATTTGCATTTGCAGTTGTCATGGCTCCAGCTAGAGCAACACCACCTCCACTACTTGGACTGTTGGATAGGGTCGAGTTAACTGTTGAACAATCTAAACGTGTTGTTTCTAAATCATCACAATCTAACAAATCACTACTTGAAGGTGATGTTGACAATGAGGACGGTGATATTTGGCTACTGTTTGTTATGGTCAATGCTCTTAGATCGTCAACCAGACGCGATCGTAAATTTCTGGGTTTGTATTTGCCTGTTGTCGATCTAATAGACATTTTACTTGTCGATCGTGATCGAACCATTGACAAGCTTGTAGTTGCCTTAGCCGAGGTAGCTTGTTGTTGATCTTGACTAAGATGGCTCGACAACAAAGGCACTGTGGACGAACTGTTGCACGATAATGAATCTGACACCTTTTCAGGGGCAGTCTTATAATAATAGTATGGGTTATCTCTAATATTGTTTGCTTGTTGTTGTTGTTGATCTTGATTAAGATGACTCGACAATAATGGAGCCGTAGACGAACTGTTGCACGATGTTGAATCGGATAAATTCTCTGGGGCAGTTTTGTAATAGTAGTAAGGGTTATCTCTAACATTAATAGGTTGTTGTTGCTGTGTCTGTGAATGTTGCTTGCTGATCCTAATATCATTGCCAGTTTCGGGGGAATGAAGAGTTAAATTAACGAATGGTGTACAGCCCTGAATCATTTGAACTACGCGCGAATGATCATAAGATCTAACTAAAGTTCCATTAACTTTGATAATACGATCATCCTTTCTAACGCCAGCCTTCCATGCTGCCCCATTCTCATGGACAAAATCTACAAAAACTGGATTCTGTCCACCAACACGCAAACCAAATCCATTCTCGTCTCGATGTATAATGACTGATTTTTCCTTGAATCTTTGATACGTTGTTGCTTCCATAATTATCAAAGACCGAAATTTGGCAATGGAACAACAACTTCTAATAGGTTCGACCCTTGGAATTTGTTGGATTTAAAAAGAATATCACGACGACACACAAACACAAAATCAACTTACAACACACCTGTTGTAAATTCAATTTCGAAAGTTTGTTAGCATTTATCTCATGTGCGGAGAATGCAATTCAGCAGTTAGTCTTATCGAAATGGTGGCAAATGTTGAACGCATCCTGCGCCAGTCAGTGGAATCCAATCCGCGCGGAATTGAATTGAACAGCGGGCTCGCAGGAATCTTCTTTGCTGCGATGAAATTGCTGTCATGAATCACACCATTTTTTAAATGAAACACGGTCGTTGTGGCTCGCTATAGGTGTTACAATCAATTCTACACCAAGTATTTATTATATACCACTATTATTTTAATGAATTAATTATTTTTATCAATCTCCACACGTTCCGAGATATTCCAGCATGGACGGAATAGACTTCGAAGACGATGAGGAGGAGCAACCGCAACAATCGCAACAGCAACACCGACAACTTTCTGATTCGGAACAGGAGGACGAGCCACGAGTAGAGCCACCGCCACCAGCCGAACAAGCGCATGAAACTGAACAACCAGTCGCAAACCCGCAACTGGGCAGAGATATACATTATGTCAAACTACCAAATTTTTTAAGTATTAGCGCGCATGAGTATGATCCCTTATATTATGAAGATGAAATTGACGACGACGAAGATCGTGACTACGAGGGTAGAGCCAAGTTGAAACTTAGAGTAGAGAACACAATCAGATGGCGCAAGACCAACGAGGACGATGGGTCTGGTTATGAGAGCAACACTAGGTTTGTGACCTGGTCTGATGGAAGCATGTCACTATTTCTCGGCGCCGAGATGTTTGATGTTAATGTCAAACCCACCGGAGAGAGCAGCCAATTATTTGTTCGATTAGGTCAAGCAGCTGGTCTACAAGCGCAGGCGCTTTTTACCACCAAGCTCAGTATACGACCAAATTCGACAGAATCGTCCACCCATCGCAAACTGACGCTCTCACTTGCTGATCGTAGCCAGAAGACACAAAAGATTAGAATGTTGAACAATCCAGGGCAGGACCCTGAAGCTCGACTCAATGAACTTATCAAGAAAGAAGACGATACGATGAAAGCGACAATGCGCCGAGAAACCAAACAGCGCAGGATCCAAGAGAGATCTCAAGCGGGCGGACCGAATGCCGCATATCTGGAGGACTATGATGAGGAAGACGACGATGGTTCCATTTCGCTATCAGCTATCAAACGTAACACCCTTGCACGACGTGATTACTCAGATGACGAAGAGGAAAGCGAGGAGGCCTATTCGGACGACAGTGACCCTGAGTTTGGTAGAGAGCGCCGAACTGAACGTAAAACGAAACAGGTTGTCGAAGACAGTGATGATGATGAATAAAATATAATTTAAAATTTGCAATTAGTTTGTGGACATTCATTTAATGAGTGATCAGACTCTTTGGCATGACTAACTTTCAAGCGCATCGTCCATGTCATCTGTCTCCACGACAGAGAGCACGTGCAACTGTGACTTCGGAGTAGATCTGACCAGATCGTCTATGGCTCGAAAGTTACCTGGATTGATTGACATGATGATTTCCAATATTCCATCACCTTCAACGTTTTCAGACTCGATTTCACACGCCAGAAGTTTCAGTTTCTCCTTGTTTTTCTTGTGTGTAACAATCCTCAAACGCATAACGCAACGCTCGATCGGTAGGACTTCTTTGAGTTTCTTGATAACCTCAAGGGCTTGTTGTTTTGTGTTCTTCTTGGTGTTCACTGAGAAATGGATTTGTTTCATACTTTTTTCTATGATAGAGACTGGAAAAGGCCTCTTGGTTTCTGAGTTGATACATTTTTCCGACACAATCGTTGCGACATCTTTCAGGGACGACTCAAGTTGGTTTTGTCGTTCTTTTTCGCTAATCTGCAATTCACCCTTATCCAGGATTTCAGTACAAATTTTCTTGATATCATTATGACCGAAACATTGCATGAGATCCTCTCTTTTGGCCACCTGGCCCTTTGAGACATTGGTGAACACATTTACTGTTTGCATTACTTCATCCAAGTCCGTCTCTGTTTTGTTACGCCACGAGACAACCTTGTTTTTGTAACAAGCAATTTCGAATCGCTTGCCGCCTCGTTTCATTCGAACGACGGCAACATTCGTTAACCTGATTTGATTAGTTGGTGTGAAAATAGACATGATTTATGTGAAAGTTTGTTGGAAATATATTTATTAGATTGGATTTTTTAGTCTAATAACATCCGAATAATCTAATATTTCTTGGGCACGCGTGAATTGAGCGGGTCTACACACAATCTCACGCATTTAACCAATTTTCGATAATAAGCGCGTTTCAATCTAAAAAAACTAACAGTGATCTATTGACATATAGAGATATGCTAATAGAGATGCGCTCTCCAGTAGAAAGATGAGTCCATTCAGGATTATCAAGTGACAAGCGGATTAACGATATTAACATCAATAGTTTATTCTCTTTGCTATCTAAGCTATTCAAATACTACTCGATCACTCATTCCGACGTTGCCTTCTTCAAGTAGGCAATGAGGTCAGCTCTGTCTTGAGGCTTTCGTAAACCGGCGAAGATCATCGACGTGCCCGGGATGTATTTCTTTGGGTTTTCCAGGTACTCGAAAAGTGTGTCCTCACCCCAAACGATAGCCTTGCCCTTGTTGGCCGCTGTATACGTAAAGTTCTCGACGCTTCCTGTCTTTCGACCAAAGAGGCCATGGAGATTTGGGCCTTGTTTGTTTCCAGCGCCCTTCTCGACCTTGTGGCACTGACTGCAAGATCTGACAAAAATCTTCTTGCCCTTTTCCGCGTCTCCGTCCGGTATCGCCATTTCGTTAGTTATAAAGTTTTTTGTGTTAAATAATTTAGTAAATATTCACTGTACAAGTTTTAGTAGTATATGGTTGTGATTGAGTAAAATGTTGATTTTTAATCTAGATTGTGATAAGGTGAAGTTGTGTGTTAATAGGTCGAAGTCAGAGAGTGAAATCTTGCATGTGGTGCTCTTGGAAAGGTCAAATGAACACGGGCTCGGAGAATTTGTGCATGACACTGGCGTGACTCATCGCATTTGACGGAGAAGCACAGTTTGGCTGTCCTAACGCATGCGTGCGCTGTTTCAAGCCCTTCTTTGTGGAACCAAACGAAGACATTGTACAAGTGCCGTACACAAATTAAATTGTACGAAATCTCAAGCTAAACTAACACTTGTAAAGAGACGGCGGCGTTCACAGGACATGAGCAAATCAAATATCAAGTGGCGCAATTTAAACTCAAACAGTTGGCTCGCCCAATCAACACTGATCATAATAAGCTCTGTTCATTTGGAATCATGCTAGTTGCCTTTCTTTGTTGCTGTTTTTTGATGGCTAGCCATGACTTCCGGCGAAAGAAGTGTTGACTTGTATCATCAAACAAAACGCTGGCCACTTTGGCCACTTTGTTGCAGCGATCAGATTTGATAGTTTTAAATGTCGTGAATTATAGATGTCGAATCAATAATTGCCGACGTGCGTATTTGTTAACTTGTCCTTCTTGCATCATAATATCTTGACCGATTCGATCGAAATGGCACGAACGTACAATTCAACCGATACAAAAGTGGCTAAGAATCGAGCCCTATGAACGATTCATCTATGTGCATGCTATCTGTGCTTATCATTGTCGCTATGCGCCCAAGAAAGCAATCGTCAATATCGTCAATATTTTTCCATCTCTTTAAAGGTCGATGGCTGTTGTTGTTGATCATCGATGAAATGAACAACACTCGAATAATAATTGACCGCCGCCAGAGGGAGGCATCCGTTCAAATAATTTGTCGCGCAAAATAGAAAGTTTATGAGTTGCCATTCTCTTTCCAACACCGTTCTTCACCTGCTACTATCATTTACACTATCCATCCAAACAGCACAGACCAAATGGCTGGAAGATTTAGTTTAGTCTGAGATCTGTATCGGTCAAATATAGTACCACATACAAGTGGCTATTCGCGTACATTGGTTCCAATCCTTTAAAGATATCATATGTGCAAGTCGCTTTTTGTGTTTCTTTTTATGCAACATATTTATATTCGGTCCTTCGATACAAACGAGTTGAATCTTCATAGGCTCACCAATATCTTGAATGTGACTGTGACAATCGTCAGCCTCTCTTTCTCTATCTTGACTCATCTGTGGCCAGCTCGTATTCAAATAGGATTGTCTTTGCGCCACCAAAGCGACACTTGGCTCCACTCACGCCCCCGCGGTGGTCTCAAGCCGAGTCCACCGGACCAGCTCGTTTCTTTTGGCCAGCCAGTTGAGGCAACTAAGCCTCAATTTGCGACCTCTCAAAGGCATCCCCGTTTGTGGCACACTTGAAATGCGGTCAACCAAAGCGTGCCGAGTTTTTCATTTTTCTTCAATGTCCCCCTGAAAAGGCTTCTTTCATCAGAGAAGATTATGGCGGCACGCCATTGTGAGTTGACGCGAATAGGCGCCATTGTGAGTTGAAACGACAGCAGCATATCCCCAAAATGTACTCCTTCTACTTCTGCATTCAAGATTGTCCTTGTCGTCGTAGTTGTCCAACTTTCAAACTGCGTCTACACGACCACAAGCACATAATAATGGAGCCTCTAAAAGTGGCCACGTCGAGTGCCACCACCGCCTAGCTAGCCTCATCTCTTCCTGTCTCACACATTTCGCTTATGCTTTCAATCTGAAGCGTGCAGCTTGTTGTTCAAAGCTGAATGCGAGCCACAATCATTAGAGAGCAGCCCAGTCGACGAGTTGTTATGCTCAGAATCCGATCAATTTGTTGTCAAGCGACGGCGAGCAAGTCGAACTTTAGCGTTCAGCAACCGATCGGAGCGCAAAGTTAGCTGGCCGCCACAGGCAAACTGCTACCAAGACTGCAACGACAAGCTCGCTGTGAAAACGAGAACGGACTTGGCGTGGCTGAACCCGAACGGCGAGCAAACACCAGCCATGCGAGCCAGGTTATTGATGACCATTCAATTGGGCGCCGTTGTGCGCCCTCGGCTAGTCATGAGAAGAGGCAGCCCCCTCAGTGCCCATCATGAATGCAAAGTCATGATGGGGGTCCTCTCATTGCAAGGCTGCTGTCAATCGTTCGGCAGCCAACACGAAAACGAACATCGCCATCAACAACAACAACAACAACAAGTCCAGTCGGCCGTTGTCGTCATGGCCGCTCGAAACTGGCGACTAACTTTAGCGTGCCGATGAATGCGAATGAAGATGAAGCCCCAGAAGGGCGCATGAACTCGACGAGCAAATGTCCTCGAACAACTCGCTTGCTGGACGCTTCGTTCGTCTCGTGAACGATCGGCCAACAGTCGCCAACTATGCGCCGTCTCAACCAGGCTGACCTCTCTTGCGTCGCGACGTCTTCCGCTTGACGTTTTCCCAATCTGGCCACTCGTGGTGCCCATCTCTGGCTTTGGCTCTAATTGTCGTGTTCGACGGGTGAGCCATCCCACGGAGTTGATTCATTTCTTGTCGTGTGAGTGCGCCATCAGGTGCGCTCAAGAAAGCAAATTGCAGCTTTGCTTGTGCTCATGTCACGGCTGGTGTACGCCGACAACGGACGAGTTGAATGCAACTAGACGCGCGCACTAATGGCCGCGCCTAACATCAAGTGGATAGCCTGCCGTCGATCACCAGTCGGGCCGGGCACATATCGCACGCCAGTCTCCTACTCTCGCTCGTTCATCGGCGTCAACGCGCGATGGTCTTGTTTTGTCTCAGTCGTTCGGGACATGTTTGCAGAGCTGGACAACAAAGCAACGCTTGAGTGGACCAAGCTTGCTAGACGCTCGGTTTATCCAATTGAGTTGGCGCGCACTTCTAATTGGCGTTCGAGCGACACACGAGCCTCTGAGCCAAGCCGTGAGCTGAATTCCAATCTCTCGACTTACACTCGACGAATCAAGTTGCATTGGCGGCGCTCGAAGATGGCGCTTCGAAGCGATGCGAAACTTGTGTCGTACGTCGTCTTGATGCGTTTGCCGTTAAGCACAGCAAACTCCCTATTCATCGATATTGAAAAACAACTCAGCCA
>CATLOQ010000211.1:0-13771 GCA_950022295.1 Bromus sterilis
CCACCTTGTTAACCTCATTCAATCAGACACAAGAACACACGCGCTCGCCACAATTCTACTCCGCCGCTCTATTTGCCTGCTTGATGTCTAGACGCTCGCTATGATTTGGTTTGTATTAGATTGGGTGGGTCTAACAACAGGACTTGTGCCGAGTTCTGCCGCCCTCTAGAAGCCAATGGCGCAGCTGGGCGCGCATCTCGCTCAGTGACAGTCGCAAACGAGGCGCCATGTGGACGCCGGTTTGGTTTGCGCCGTTGTGTTGGCATGATTGCGACTCTGGGAACGTGCGATTGCGCAACTGGGCCCCAGTAGCGACCAATTGAGCTTGTGCGATGACGCGGCCCAACCAAAGCGACTACTACTACTACTGCTGCTACTAGTGGCCTGCCAATGGCGTTTGTCGGCTTTCATCCCAACAGGAACCGCGTCGCCAGCTTCATGCTGCGTGGCGACATTTGCGCGATGATACAAAGGGCCCGGCAGCACTCGAGGCGAGAGCAAGAACGATGACGGCCGAGGCGAGACCATTTTACGTCGCGCCATCCAAACGCCGCTAAGAAGTCGCTTCGGCGTGTTCAAGTAACCAGCACGAGCGCGACCGAACAAAGGCCACCGCCAAACACAAAGCTAGCTTCAAATCAGAGCTTCATCACAAGAAGAGGGTGTTTGGTGTTCGAGTGGCCCGGCCAGACAGATCGATTGAGCACTGACAGTTAGTTAAAGACGAAATTTGAGAGTTTAGTAGAGTTAATAAGAGAGAAAGAGAGCGCATTTAGGCAAATGATGTGAGCGTGTGTTTGTGCTTGTTTCAAAGGCTCAGATCAAGCCGAGTTGAGCAGCAAACTGTTGCCTTACCTCTTGTCTTGTTGTTGTTGTTGTTGTCGTTGTTCACGATTGTTGTTGTTGTCATTGTTGTTGTTGACGAGCGGTTACGTAAGAGCAACGTTTCGACTGTGCTGACCACCCGGATGCAAATAGCCAGCATGCGGGCCAACAGGAAGACACCACAATCACAAGCAGCAACACCGAGCAGTAGTAGTTTGTTGTTTCAAGTAGCTTCAATTTAGAGATTGAGGTTGGAGATCAAATTGGGCCACTCACGCACAAAGGGGCCCACGCGAGACGGCCCAGATGAAGCTGGTCAATTGTCACCATGTGAGAAAGCGGCGCCGGCGGCCGCCACCGAGCTGCCCGGCCGCTGCAACAGCTAAGCCGGCTGAGGCCAACGGCGAAGAATTATTGCTCAAGATGATGATGATTGCTGGCGCCAAAAGCCACCAGCCAAATTGTGATCTAGCAAGAGAAAGAAGACTACGACAAAGAAGGACGACGAGTAGGACTCAAGACGAAACTAGTTCGACGGCGCCGGCGACGGCCACGCCATGCCAGACGAATGAAACAACAACGGCCGAGCCAATAACGATCGTGGGCGTGGCTAATCGAAACCAAGCCAACAACTGCAACAGATTCAAGATATTCAATAGGCTTCTATCGTACTCGACGCTAATGTGCCTCGTGATTTGCAACGACTCGGTTCACAAGCTGGCGAATTGGTCGCGGATAGACGACAAGTTTGGCCCGGTGTCGCCACGGCCTGGCCTTGTGCTAACCGTAAACGCCGAATCGGACGCCAACCGTCTCTATGAAGACCTCATGATGACCTACAACCGCCTTGTGACTCCGACCCGGAACACCTCCGAGAAGCCGATTGTCCGGTTGGGCCTGAAGCTGTCGCAACTCATGGATGTGGTAAGTAGTCGTGGCTGATTGGAAGCCAGTTTGCGTATGTGAATGTGTTTGGCATTGCGTTTGATGGATATAAAGAGCGCGTCTGGGGGGGGGGTCGATGAGAGAAGAATTGACGATAAACAAAGTTTCTTCATCTCACAAGCTTGTGATCGGCACGAGATTGGCCAAGTGGAACTGGAACACGCTGGAACAGAGGCGTGCTGAATTTGCATTAGTTGCGCCCTGGAAGGAGCCTTCATCATGTGTAGGTGTTGCCAGTGTGTGTGTTTGTGTTTGTGTGTGTGTCCCGGCCATTGTCGAGCCGGGGACAATGCGGCCAGGTGCGAGCGCCTCGTGCCAACTCGACGCGCAACCACCACCAGACGAGCTTGCCAATTCTAATCTGCCAATTTGTTCGCCTGCACGCGGCGTTTGTGTGTGTGTCTTGGTGTTTCGGTTTCGGTGTGTTGGCCCGGCGGCACGAAAGGCGCGAGTTAATCAGCGCCGATCTGGCGTCTTGGCGGCACAATGAATGAATCTCGTCGCGTTGTTGGTCTCGCCTTCGGATTGATTGTTTTCCCATTCGAGCTTGTTGGCCGCCAATGTCGACTAGCCACAGCAGACACACACACACACACACACACGCACACACGCTCACTTTCTGGCTAGCTCGGCGGGTGCTCTCGAGTTGCCCGATCGGAAAGACACGAGACTGGCACGAACTGTGTGCTCGAATTGTTGCAAACAATTTGATAAGAGACAACAAGAACAACAATTCGTTTTTGGCCTGGTGGCAGTGGCGCCAGTTCGGCCTCGTCGTCGAGCTAGTTCAAACGTGCTCTATGCCGTAGCTGCGCCTGGTTGTCGCCGCTGGCTTGCTGCTCCAAGTGGCCGGATTCATTACCAAATGATGTCCTCTCGAGACGGGGTCTTCATGGATCGATCGGACTGCGAGTGTGTTGTGTTGTATGTGGCCAGCAAGAAGACACAACGAACACAAGACGAGTAATGAGGAAGAAATCAATGCAATTCTGTGTTCATCACACACACAAATCCGCCCATTGCATTTTGTTGGCAACAACAACTCGGCGCTCCCGTCCGAGTCTGGTCTAGCTGCTATCTTGGTGCTGCATTTCTTGCACAGTTCAACACACGAAACAGGAGGCCAACCGGAGAGGAAGGAAGGGAAGCCCGAGTGCAGCCACTTGAGAGATTGATTTGTTATCGGCTCATTTTAAGTACTTCTTTCCGCCTTCTTCGCTGGGGCTGTCTGTGTGCGCTACCGTCTGGGCAAAAGCCAGCCAACTATCTGGCAAAGCGGCTTTGTTTTCTATCTCTCGAGCGGCCGTTCAATTGGTTGTGTTCGTTAGCGCAATCGAGCTGGTTAGAAGGCGACTTTAGTTGCACGCCGCCGGCGTGTCTCAAGCTAACTCATCTCAATTCTCAGTTCTTGCCATAACTTCTTGCTGGCCGGCTGCACGGCTCGGTTGGTTTGGCGGGCCAGATCTGAGTGGCGCCCATTCTACTGGTAGAAGTCAGTTCTCACGACTCGAACGGAAGCATTGAGTTCGAGGCACGCAATCTCTGATTCGTCGTTATGTTTACCGTTCGCTGAAAAGCACCAGACTGGACCAGGATCAAGCCTGCTTGTAGCACACACACACACATACAGATACACAACCAGATTGGCTCAACGCGAGGGCCCATTTGCAAATTTTAATTTGAATCAGCAGCCTCGTTGGCGAGCTAGCTTGTTCATTCTTTCAGATGCTTGCTCGCGAATCTTGAGCAAGTGCTAAATTGTGTGATGTTTCAAGCGACACCCGCGAGCGAGAGGCGCAAATTGCTTGTGAGAGCAAACACACAAACTGTGACTCTTGAAAATGTGTCCAAAGTTTAGTCCCGCCGAGCCCGCTCCAAACGGCTAAACTTTGCCAAGTGAAAGTTTAGCAAACTCGCGCCCGGCTGGAGTGACTCCCCTGAATTGAGAATTGTTCCCAATCGGACTGTGAAACTTCGACTTGGCCGATGATTGCTGGCAAATAAAGCAAACACAACAACCGAAGTGGACCAGCCACTTCAGTCGACGCGGCTCGATACGCACCGTCCCGGCTGGCGCCAGTTGAATGCAGCAGCATAAACATACATCTGGCTCAATCTGGCCACTGACCAACGGGCCAGCCCAGTTGGCATGGATTGGCTTGGTTTGACTTGAGCCAAGCCGAGCTTGCCGTCAGGTTAGCCTCATCTAGTGAGAAGAGTCCCTGTGGAACGCCAAAAACGGTCGTCGGCGGCTGGTGCAAGTGAGCGCCGTTCGCATGCTCGATTGACCACTTGATTGATTGATAAGTGCAATCATGATTTTGTCGTCGTCTTGTTGGCGCCTGGACGTGGCGCGCAACCGATCAGAGTTGGCCAGCCCCGACGGTGGCAAGGGTTCAACTTGCTTGCTCACTCAGGCCAGTCGAGACCGTCTGGCAACTTTTTGTTTTGCTTTGGCATGCTTGTCGTCTGGCTTGTTATTGTTGTCTGGCTGTTGGTTTGGTGGCAGTAAAAACCTTTCGACGGTAGACATCAGTTCCGGAAGTAGAGGCGCCGCTGCTGGCAATTCGTGGCCCACTTGAATAGACACGTAGCCAGAACGTCGAGCGGCATCTCTAATCCGATTAGCTAGCTGGTGGCCGGGGTGGCTAATTTCGCGCGATCCCGGTTTGAACTCGGATACGAGCTTGTCGGCCGACATTGTTCGTGTCCGATGGACGCGACGCGTGTCAGGCCGCCTTCCTGAAAACGTCCAACCAAACAACTGATGCCTGAAGCAAAGACAAGGCCTCCATTCTTGAAAGCTAGTCGCCGGGTTGGTTATGGCTAATAGAAGATTGAGCTTGGCACTCGTCATGACAAGCTCGTTAAGTTTTCGCATCTCAAAACGAGTCCTGCCTCTGTGATGTGGCACAAAGGCTCATTTTGAATCTCAGCAAGTTTATCTTCTTTTTGCTAACCACAAATGCGAAGACACTCAAATTGTTTGCGGTCGCGTCTATTTGCGACAATTGCTTTTGTTGTTGTTGTTGTTGTTGTTGTTGTTGTTGTTGTTGTTGTTGTTGTTGTTGTTGTTGTTGTTGATGTCGATGTTGTTGTTGATGTCGATGTTGATGGACAACAGTGCAGATGAAATGTTACACCAAGCGGCCTCTTATTGTTGGCGGCTCGTTTTCATGTCTCTGCTAAATGAAGAGCTAGACACTAGTCACTGCACCAGAATTTGTCGGTTAGTTTGCGCATAAATACCAACTGCAGCCAATTGAGACAAACTGATTTACTAAAAAATGTCTTCAGTCGACTTGACCGCCAACATTTTAGCCACAATAGATTGAGAAACCAAGTAGTGACCAATGCTGTTATGAAGCAGTAAGTAGATAGCAGATGCTAAACCGTATGCTACACGGTCGAACTTGAACATTACAATTCTAGTCAAGCAAACAAAGAAGAGGTCCAGTTAGATGAACCACTAACAGTGGTTACCTTTAGTCGCCCTATGGTTCGTGCCACTCGTCCAAAGGCTGGCTGCCGATTAGTTATGGCTGATGGAAAGTTCGCTTGGATCTCAACATGACGAGCTCGTTAAGCTTTCGCAACTCGAGACGAGCCTGACGAGTCTCGCCACTCGAGTTTGTTGTGTCACGACGGCTCATTTTGAATCTCGGCCAGTTTATTATCATTTTGTTTCTACGAGCACAAAGACAGCGGGCGAGCTTCAAACAGCGGCGACATTCAGATTGGTTGTGGCGACGTCCATTTGCGACAGTTGCAGATAAAGTACGGTAACAACAACAAAGAAATGTTATGACAAGCGGCCTCTCTTTGTTGCAACCGGCGGCGTTGGCGGCTCATTTTGACGCCTTTGCAAAACGGCGACAACGACAACGACCAGCTTGAAACGCCTGCCGTCATCAAGATACCAGATTCCGTCAGATCGTTTGCTTGTGTCGTAAGGCCGCCCTTTTACATATACTCAAAGTGAGACAGACGGATAGACAGGCAGGCTGAGAGGCATCCCTGTCTTCATCTCTATCTGTGTGTGTGTGTGTGTCTGTATGTGTCTTATTGTTTCAAGCTTGGCGGATGAAGGCAAAAGCAACACGAGCGCGTTAAACAAAGTTTACAAATTCGCAAGTTCACATTCGAGCAAAGCCGAACAGGACGCGACACGCGACGAGACAAGATTGTTTTGTTTTGTTGCCGGAGAGGAAATGGCACGAAGTCGCGAATGTCACTGGGTCGAGCCAGTTCTCTCTACCAGTATCCAAATCAAGATATCTCGCTGGCTGTGTCGCAGCGCCTAGCTCTGAATGTCACTAGGCGCTCCAAGTGTTCGCCACGAGCCGCTCGTCACGCAGGTTCTCGTCGTTGTCGTCGTGAACGAGCGTCAACATTTCGAGTGCGAAATTAATTTCCGCTCTTGTTCCAGCTCGCCACGTTATCTTGCCCGCTCGTAAGGTTTCTTTGGCAGTTGGCCAAGGCAAACACACACACACACACACCAACATATACGGCAGGCTCGCCAACTAGAGATAGGCCAACCAGAACAACCGGGCGGACCATCACGCCAAGTCCAACCTGGCGTCACCTGAAAGCATGCTGTGTTTATTTAGTCGCGTCTAGTGCTAACTTTCTGTTCACCAAACTCAACTAGTTTTTGTTCTGAAACACAAGCCAATTCGGTGGCGAGTGTTGGCGCGCGCAAAACTAGAAGCTAGCTAGACGAAACCGCGAGACACACACACACACACACACACACACACACACACAACATTTGCGAGCCAAGTTGGAATGATTGCAGTGGTTGCATTAGTAGAAATCACAGACACAACGAAAAGGCCAGCTCGCAAACGAGTTCAGTTGCAAACAAGCCGCTCGTGCGCCGCTTCTTAGCTTCGACAACAACAACCAAGCGTTGCGGTGGTTGGCCAGGTCTCAAGGGACACGCCGGCGGCAAAGCCAATCCCGAGCAAAGAGATTTTGTGGCCGATCGAAAACGCGATGCTCGATTGGCCATCGTTGTGTGGCCAATCGAGCTTCGTGTGACATTCTAAAGGGCGCCCCATCCATTGCAACGAACTGGGTGGAACGGTCAACGCAATGGAGATGGATATGAGCTAGCTCAATGAGTTTGTTGGCGCTGCACGGTGGCTTCTGTCGCTTGGTGAGTATGAGATGTGTCTATTGGATTAGAATTAGTTGATCGATTGCGAGTTTTCGATTTGGATGAGCGAGAAAAAGGCAAGGCTTTTTGTGTCCCTATTTGGCCAATGGAGAATCTCTTCGATTGCCACTGTCCAATGTCCGATAGCTTGGTTGGAAGCCACAATGAGCTAAAGCCGCAAGTCCGTCGCCAGCTTGAACGTGGACGCAAGAGTCGTATGAAACTATCCAGAAAACAGAGCTGCTTTTGCTGAGAGGTGCTGCAGGCTATGGACACGCAACTCGACGACACAAACCAAACCAAAGTGATTGACTTGCTCGATCGACGATGACGACGACAAGCTGGTTCGATGAGCCGGCGTGACGAGCAACGAATGGACGCGCAATAAGCCACGACTGACTGCTGGGCGAGAGGTCATTTGCATTGTTGGCCAGCCAGACAGCGCGGAAACGAGCCACCCAGCCAGCCGTTTTACGACGACGACGACGACGACGACGAGGATGAACATGATGAATCTGGGCCCGCACCGAGTTAGCTGCAAGTGGCCTAAACTGATTGACTGCCTCGAGAGGGCCGAACAAGTGGCTGGCTCGAGCGACTCGTTGGCGTTGGTGTTGCAATAGAGTAGAGGAGAGGCCGCTCGGCTAGCCGAGCCAACTTCATGCTTTGTTTATGCGACTCTAATTTATCCCGCCAATTGCTCGTCTGCCTCTCGGAGCTCGTGTTTGCCTCTTCCAGAATCGCCTCGCCAACTGTAAGCTGCCGTCCACCGCAAAACCAACCAAATCCCTTAACTAAACAAAGTGAAACAATCTCACTGGCACAAGCATTCTCTCGCTAACTCGAGCAAGATTGGGGCCAGCTGGAACGACACGACAAACAAATGCACAGGCAAGAAGCTCGACTTAGCCCAGTTTTATAACTACTAGTCGATGGTGCTGTTAGCGAGGCCAACTTTGGCTAAGGTTGTTCGTCTAGAAGTTGACGGCACACGCCACCACCACCACCACCAGATCCCTACCCAACTAGACGCTCGTCTTTGCCACCCCTTTGAGCAGCCACCGCCGAGCCAAGAGATGATGATGTAACTCGGCAAGGGGAACAGGGACAGAAGTTGCATATAAGAGGAGAGAGATAGAGCGGAAAGTTTTTACATGCGCCCGGCTTGCAAGCAAGACACTCGTTCGAGAGTGATGAGGCCCTCTCGTGAAGTCAATCCAGCTAGCTAGAGCGAGCAGCTTAAGCGGGCCGGCAAGTGATGGTTGGTGCAAGTTGAGAGGGGGCAGGCCCGACTAGCGCCGCCAACAATCTCATCTCGCTCAGAGCTTGAGCGATGGCTCGCGAGATTCCGCTTGATTGGATTCATTAAGGGGGCCGGTCTCGTTGGCTTTGCGGCGACTTGCGCGAGATAAACCCAAGCAGGCGATCCAAGCGAGCGCTCTCAATGGCCGTCTCGAACACTGTCGGTTGACTTTGAACTTGCCGCCGGTGCGATTGTGTGTCGCTGTGTGTGTGTGTATGTATGTTACTGTATGTCTGAGAGGAAAAGCCGGGTTGGCGGGGGAGGAAAAGGAAAAGGGAGGAGCGCCCGCTAGAAGGTTTGTTAGACTGGTTAGACTTGCAAGCGACCAGCACCAATTCTCGTCGTCGTTTCTTTTTTCGCGACGCTAGCTTGCATTGGCGTCTTATTCTAGCGTTCAACTTCATCTTGTGAAAGTCGGCCTCGAGAATCTCTCAATTGTGATGATTCAATTCCACTTGTGCGCCAATTCGACGCTTAGCCAACTTGAAAGAACTTTTTGCCCTTCCCACTTCTTGGCAAGTGCAAAGTGGAGATTGCATTGGCTCGAGGCGAGACAGAGAGCGGGATAGAAAGAGAGAGAGAGAGAGAGAGCCACTTTTGTGGCGCTGCTCTCTCTCTCTCTCTTTCTCTCGCCTCGCTCCACATCCTCGGGCTAGGTTGCCGCCCCCTTGCCGTCGCCTTGGCCTGCTCCTTGCTCGTTTATCTTTGCCGATCGCGCGAGCTGATTAGTTTTGTCTCACTCAACGGCAGTGCGACGCGGAAAACGGCCTCTCAAATAGTCACTTGCGTCACCAATTCCGGGTACTGTCGAGCCAGTTAGCTAGCTTGCTAACTTGCCAGCCCGCCTGCCTTAGACACGACAGCCACCACACCAGTGACACTGGGCCAAGTTTCAATTAGATTCCCAAGCTCCCAAGTTCGCGGCTTGCAGCGGCCATCATCTCTGCTCTTGATTGTTCCCACTTATTAGCTCGATTGTTTTCGCGGCGACTAAAACATTCGGGCCAATCGGGCGATTCCACTGGTTGGCCCGGCTGCAAGTTAGTTGTGGTGCAGATTTGCGCCAGCCGCTCGACAGGGTTCGATTGTGCAATCGATCGAACTGCCGCTGCAGGTTCGCCACTCGCACCAGCCAGCGATCAATTCATATCAAGTGACTGGTTGGCGGTTCGATTGTTCAGCGCCAGTTCAACAACAGCGTCCGTTCTATCCGATCTATTCGATGAAACAAAACCAATTTGGTCTGTCGCGGTGCCGCCGCACGTCTTTGCCACCGTCGACGACCACTGACGGACCGCAAGGGGCACAAACCAGGCAACCACCACAGCCGCCACCACTACCATATGCCGTCCGTGTTCGCCGACAGTCAACGCGGTTCGATGCCACAGACAACAAGCTCAACAGCGACAGCGAGCTCCATCGGGATTGGTCAGCGAGATGGTTTGCCGGCATCGATTGTGTTCAAGAATGGACACAAACAAATTGAATTAGTTGCGCTTGCTCGTCTTCGTTGATTTGTTTCGTCCGAACTTGGCCCCCAGATAGAGCGACGCCAACTGGGCACAGGGCCAGCTTTAGACGAGCCGGCTCTTTTTTAATTGAAACCGATGCGCGGGTCACAATGTGTCCGGTCGGCAAGTTTGACCACCACAACCACCACTGCTGGCAGAACTTGTCGTGTTGCCGTCTTTTTTTTCCCTCCAAGCCGGCCCCTTGTGTGAGCCAGTGTTTTCAGTGGCCTACTTGCTTGCGTTTGTCAGTGACACGGGGTTCGGTTTGGTTGTTTGGAAGCGACACTTCGAACATTGAAACCCTCGACACACTTGCGCACATACCATGATCTCGATTCGGCTTGTCAGAGCACACAGTCACTAACGATACAACAGCTGCTCCGTTAACGAGCCGCCGGCAGGTCAAAGCTGATCCTGGCAACGACCAGACCGAGCTGTTGGTCATTGTTGCCGCCAGCGCACGAGGTCCGGCTCGCATCTATCCGAACAGCCAGGCAGAGCTCTCTAGCAGACAAGGCAAAAGGGGCAGGCTGCTGGCTGACGAAACAGCGACACTAATCTGATTTGCCGGCCTGCCATCTTCAAACCAAACTGCAAGGACTACCCCCACCACCAGCTAGCTATTCAGTCAGCGAACGAGTGAGTCAGTGAGTCAGTCAGTGGCCTTGGTTGGCGAACAGAAGTGCGTTCAAGGCGTTGTGCCGATAGAGAGTTTCTGCCAAATGTTGGTCCTGGCCACCTTCCTGGCGGTTGCCCTCAAGCGCGATTCGGGCAAATAAATCAGCGCCCACTTATGCGCTTGGCAAGCCAGGTGCGCGCCAACCAAGCCAGCTCGCTCGCTGACTCCAACTCGTTCGATCCAACTTACACCAACTCAAATAGTGCAGCTTTTATTGGCAATTGGAGATTGAGATCGGAGCGGCGCTTTGTGTGTATTTATGTAGGTGTTGATGCAATTTTGGTCTTGGTTGGCGTGGCCAAACTTTGTCGCGCCCATCTCGTGAACGAATCGGAGATGGAAAATGTCAACGAGAAGATGTCTACGGTCGCACCAGTTCGACTCGCTTTACGAGGCATCAATCAAATATTGCCACCATGCAACCAGAGCGAACCATTTCTGATTGAATGAGTTTGCGCCAAGACGCTTGACCGGCTGCACGGCGACACAAACAGACAGACAGACAGACAGACACACACACACACACACACACACACACACACACCAACCACTTGAGCCAAATTTCGAGTTAGAACGAACCTCAGCCAGGCGGCTCGCGTTCCTTTGCTCTTTGGGGCGGCTTGCTTAGGGATCTCTCGTTGTGAACGATCGCAAACTTTCATGCATATTCAAGTGCGAGATTATTTTCATTATTTATCGAGCCGCTCGTTTGCAAACTGATCGATGTCGATCGATAAACTCATTGCCAGGCTCGCGTGCCTTTGGAACGACGACACACCGGCGGCTTGAGACAGAATGATGACGAGCGGGGCAGCATCTCGAAACTCGTCTTTGGTAAGCAGAGAGAAAAGGTCCGTTTCAGGTTGGCTCCAGGTTGGCGTGAATGCAAGACGAACGAGGCGTGCCGGTGTTCGACTTGGAACTGAATTGGAATGAGAAATTAGGCGTTTCTTGTCGAGCGTGGCGCGATTGGCGCAAATATTTAACTCGCTTAAAGTGACTCGAATAGGCTGGCCGGTGTTGCGAAGGGGACGAGTTTTGTTAAAGCTAGCGTATGACCTGGGCGCGTTTAGGGGAGAGCCTCTTTGTCGCATCGTTCTGAACGCATGATGCATGGCAAAAACGAGGTGAACTTTGGTTCGACTTGGACCGGGTTTGGCCGCCGAGCAACACGAAAGGTGCTCGATGACGATGAGGAATTTTGGGTGCAAGTTGGGCCTGGGCAGAGGAGGAATCCAGACACGAGCGCCGACTTTCTTTGGTTTGGGCTGCATTCCGCTCAAATGAAGAAATAATTATGACAGCAGTTCGAGAAGTTGGGTAGAGGTGCGCTATTCGTCGCGATGTGGGCCCGCCTCGCCTCGGCTCCAGACGCAGATGTGTCCCTCAAATCTTAGCTTGCAACTGCACTTAATGCAGTAACCTAAGAAGACGCAAGAGGCCACCTGACGGCAAGCGAGTTTATTACCATAATGAAGCCTGTGACTGGCCTAATGCACGCGCTCACTTTGAGTTGAATTCAAGATCGCGATACAATCGTGTGCCTTATTCAAATTTGAGCCACAACTAAACTTTTGAGCTAAAAGTTGGTTGTTGAAAGTGAAAACGTTCCATTTCTCGTCTTCAAACTCTCGTCGACTTGAAATCGACGCCAACGAGACGAACGAGACAAATTCTAAGCAACGACGATTCATTCGCGATCTTGAATTAATCGATGAAATATGCTAAAACGAGCAGGCCGATACTTCAATTAAACAGTATGCAAGTTAGGTTGCACCACTGAAAACGGGCGCAATGTTCAGGGTAGACAAAGAGGCGCCTGAAGAGGTTGCTTGCTCGTCGTCGAGCTAGAGTCTGGCGCCAGCGTCTGGTCAACGCCCATGCAATCGCCTGCAATCAATCCGCGCATTTGACCGACTTTCGTCGTCTTTTCTCTCCCGCTTGGCGAGTCATCTTTTAGTTCAACGCCGGCATCCTCAATCAGATCATTAGTGTGTTTGTATGTGCACTCTGCGCGCCGTCTGGGCCAGCTCGAATCGCGCACAACCAGCCATGCCAAAGAGGCCCCGCGTCCAGTCGCTTCAGCTTGCCAGGCATCTAAAAAGGCGCCCGAACACACAAACACAAGCGACGAATTCATTCAACTGATTGAGCTCGTTCACTGGTGCAAGGCTAGCCCGTGTCCGCATGAAATATTCCTCATCCGCCAGTTTAGCGAGTCGTCTAGCCAGTTGGTTGCGTAGGTTGTGCGTCTAAGCCGAGCGAAGCCAGAGCGAGCGAGCGAGCGAGAGACCGAACGAACCAGACGACGGCGAAAAGCGGCCGCAAAGGCGAACGAGGGTCACACAATCGGGCTCGAGCGAGCTCGGGATGCTCGCAAAAAGGGATGAAATAAAGAAATGAATTGAAATTAAAGCCGAAAACATAATGATACTATTTGATTGTGTGTGTGTGTGTGTGTGTTGGCCGTGTTTGTTCGTGTTTGCAGGCGGCTGCTGGGACAATCCGACCGAACTAAGCGGCCAAGCCGGACGAGTGGCCAGGCTGGTCTCTCGATGGGAGCTCGCAGCTTCGGGCAAGAGAGCAACAGAGGGCTTCCAGGCGCGAGTATGGCACACCGATCAGAGTCGCCAGACTGGCGGCGGCGGCGGCGGCGGCGGCGGCCCGCGGTTCACAGGCGTCACATTTTGTCCGTGTGTTTGTTTGTGTTTTCGTTTGCTAGCCAGCCGAGGCCGGCTTGGCTCGAGGCCAGAGAGCAAACAAACATTGACAGTCACAGTGGCGACTCATTTTGATTGTCGCCGAGCGAGCTTGCCACTCGGTCGCAACCGAGACCGGCCTCGACGAGCGCCCACCGCTGGCGTCGATAAATCAACTCGCTCGGCCACTAATTCTTTTCGTCGCACTTGCAACAATAATCTTCTCTGTCAGCTCTCTGTTTCCACTCGCTGGCCAAGTCAGCAGTCGCAAACTAAAACACCAACTCGAGCAGCAACAACAACAACAACAACAAATGCAATCTAGCTTGCTCGCTCTCGATTGCACACAATTGTTCGCCGTTGAATTGCGTCCGTGTGACTGGCTCGTCGGCTTGTCGGCTGGCCAACCCGATCTCGCTCGTGTGGCTATTTGGCCAGTTCTGATGGACGAACTCGAGGCAAACTTTGTGACATTTATAATTTGGCACCATTTTTCTGCCAAAGCCCGGCCGTCGTGAGCGCTCCTATCGGGTAGCGCTTTTGGTTGGCTCACCAAAATGAAGGCCGCCTGCCGATCCGATCCGTTGTAAGCGCCGTGTCGTCATCTGCGGACTTGCGTGCAGTTGTTGTTGTTGTTGTTGTTGT
>CATLOQ010000213.1:0-29631 GCA_950022295.1 Bromus sterilis
TTATCACTATTGTTCGGCCTTCCATCTACGTCGCCGCCAATTTCTTCGATGTTCTCATCAACTGGGGCCTGATTTTGTTTGGACCATTGGCGAGTTATTGTGCCAACTTCATCATTCGATTCGGTGCTGACTATCCTGAACTCCTTGTTGCCGCAAACGCAAGTGCATAGTAGTGGTGTACAGCAAAAACGACACGATGTCGATTCCAAGTAAAAACTTGGGGTCTTTGGTGGCCTCTGGCAATCATAGATTGCATAACGAGGATGTCCGAAGAATGTAAACAGTTGTCGAATGTAACCAATGGGATTGTCCTCGGGCGATTCAATTCGGATTGCATTTGAGTAGCAAAGGAATCTGGAAACTCGGTATGGCTTTCTGATACGAGCAACAACCTCATCTCCATACACCAGCGACAAGTTATACTCGCGATTTGTCTCAAAACAACAGCGTTCGCAACAGTTTGAATCTGGGTTGGTTGCAAAAGATGGATTTGAGTTGAGTTAGCGTTACGTTAGTGATGGTGAGACTAAGAAAAAGCAGAGGCATATGACCTGGAAAGGTGACGTGTTTATGTCACGCTGCCAGTTGTGATCGTAGAATTACATATGAGCAGCAACTCAACATGACATTTATCAGGTAGAATCAAGTTATTGAGGAAGGAGGATTCCTCCTGACTAACATCTCTAAAAGCATGTGACATCTTTTTGTTGTGTGTGGCCTTGGTTTTTTTCCTTTCATTTTTAGAGCACTGTCTAGAGATAGGTAAGAATGATAGAATGGATACTCACTTTCAATTGCTTTCAAAATGGGCGAACCATCCTTTGCGCGAACAGTATACGTGTTGACCGATTCAAACCCACAGCAAGTCGAGGTGCAATCGGCTTTCTGTCGCACAAGAAGGGCATCATGATTGTCCAGCATGCTAAAGACTGGGTGAACACTGTAAACAATACTCTGATTTTCTGGAGCAACGCGTGCCGACGACGAAGAGACGCCCGCTTGGCCGCCCTGAATTGGTTGACTGGTGATGGTGTCAGATTGTTGAATCGCCGGTGTTGGTTGCAAATGTTGATGTTGCATTGGTGGCATGGTTGTTTGATGGGTCATTGGAATGGATGATGTATCAATCAGAACTTCTGAGTTGCTATTCCTATGCTGCTGTCCATCTCCATTCTGATGCTGTTGGAACTGACCACCAGCACTATTGTTCAATTGCGACTCATGGATTGTGTAAATAGTCTGCTGCTGCTGCCCACTCATTTTTTGAAATCTTTTGTCTGGCTTCTTTGTCGTAAAATGTTTTTGTTGATATATTAGATTAGGTGGTGGTGATCACCTTGGCTTGTTCTTGCGTTATTATTCTTCAGTAATGGTTGGAGATTGTTTCTTGATTTCAAAAATAAATCTATCCTCTTTTCTTTAAAATCACCCAAAATCCGTTGTTGGATGTCACACAAGTGCTACATATGCGATCTGCTCGCAACGTGTCGTCCTATGATTTCTAAAGAAACTACTGGACAACTCTAGTTGAAGTGTCGATTCGTTCAAGATTCAATCTTTGTGGGTCAAATCCATCAACCAATCAATCTGAGTATATGTTAGTCGTGTTTTCTTTAAATTTTGTCTGATTGGCTCCTTGTTGAGGAATGATTTTTAACGAGTCTAAATGATCGTTATTCTTGGATTGAGCTGAAGTTTTCCCTTTGGAAGTGTTCATTGGTTGGACAATTTATGTTTCTCTTTCTAATTTGGCAATTTCAATCTCGAATCATGGATTGTTCTTTGGTTGTTGTTTTTGGACGCTGGTTGCTGATAATCGCATCGCGACTATTTTGTCCAATTTGGCTATTCCATTCAATTCCAAAACTCTTAATTTTATTTCCAACTATGATTCAGATTGTTTGTTATGGCCCATCGAGATTATTGTTGAATAAATTCAACAATTTGTATCAAAAATATTTCACGAAGACAATCCGAATTTATTTGTGCAAAAATTTATTGTGTGTTTGTTCACTCGTCTTCTTTGGCAAGTGTTTTTGTGGCCATAGCGACGAAATTGCGCTAAACTTTGTTGTCGACTTTCAACTCTAGCGAATTTATTTTGTTCGCTGAAAAGAACACCCCACAAGCCTTCTCATCCAGTTTGCGCCACACGAAACAGTTCGCCCCAGGCTTGGGGGGGAGCACGGGCTCGTGTTCTTCCGTTAGCGCGTACTGCTTCGCTTGCGCGTGCTGCTGCTGCTGTTGTGGGGAGGGCCCCCATCATGAACGCGTGCAATGGATGCAATCGTGTGTGCGCGCGCGCCCTGTGGGTTCAACGAGGCAAAAGTCGAGCGCGAACCATCGGAAGAGAAACTTTCACACAGTGTTACAATTCTCGTTTACAACTAATCGCGCGCAGAGTTTCACTCAGGATGTGCTTAGATCAGCGCGTTAAATGTGCAACTAAATGTACGCTCTGAGTCACTCGATCTCTGTTTCCAGAATACCCACTTTGGGCGTTGGTCCATGTTGAGCCCAAACAGACCCAATGCTTTGTGAAGGCTATACTCACGCGCGACCACCACGACCATTGGCACCAACAAGGGGTGGTTGAAGCTCTTACTTCGCACCGTGCTTGAAGCGTACACTCTAGCCATAGCTTGTCCGCAAACTGCGCAAGTCGTTTCCGGCAACCCCCTGATCACTTGTTTTATGCTTTCACAACAAATCCGTGTGGATCTCAATACACAACTGCCAAGATATTGAGATTACAGAGCCAAGACTTGGATCAGAACCGTTGAATTGTGAAGACAATCGATTGGTTAGCCGAACGATAAGAGGTGGAATGGGGCTGTCGGTCGCTTGGTCGAGATGGTTTAGATCCCTCAAGGCGGTTGGTTAGAGGGGTGTCATACACAGCAAGTATCTCGACAAGTTCTCGGTTGAACGAGACTCGCAGGCCCCCTTCTTGTCCCATGCCAAGTGGCACATCGTTCGAGAAATGACCAAAAATCGGCGGTGGTGGCTCTTGAGTCAGCGGCTTGGAAAGAACGCGCGAACGAGCCAAGAAGTCGATCGATACCATCGGTCTCGCTCGGATTGCGTAAGGCACAAAAGGATGGCCTCGCGCTCCAAGTGAACACACAAATGGGGCGCATCGTTGGTTGCGACGGCAAGAAGCACTCTGGCGCAATCGATCGAGTTGTGTCAGGCGACAGAGCTCATTAACTAACAAGAGGCGCTCGCTACTGGCGGAGACTGTCGTCCTTCGCTGGCCTTGCTTGGCGGGCGACATAAGTAGGCAACTGCTTGCGCGGATGCAAACACATAAATAGCGCCACCCTCGCTGGACGGGAGATTTGCGTATACCACGACGGGACTAGCTTGGATCATCATGACGCAATGAGCAGTTCCAAACCAAAATTCAAATCAGTGGTTGGCTGCCGGGCCTGATATCGCCTTTTGTGTCCCGCGCAAGTCGGCCAAGTGCTTGCAGTTGCCAGTGCTGCTCGTTGACCAAAAGAGCCACAACGGCTCGGGAGGCTGGACAGCAATCTCGGCCGAAGACTTTAAGAGGAGGCGCCCCATTACCACCGCCGCCTCCGTCAAAACTGGCTACGAGGCCACATTTCTCATGGTTTCCCTTTGACAAAAACCATATTGGCGCCGTCGCATGATGAGCATCACGAGCGCAAACACGACGATGACGCCGCGTCTGCCAGACTAGACAGAATGTGCTCGAATCAAGCGCTGACGTTCAGACAAACGAGCCAAAGCAGAAGGGCGGCGAGAGAGAGAGAGAGAGAGAGAGAGAGAGAGAGAGAGAGAGAGAGAGAGAGAGATTATGCAATGGAATGCATTCGGGGGGCCCGTGCTTCGGGGTTTGAACAAGTTGTGGCTGGCGGCAGTGGCGATCGCAAGGATTTAAGTTGGCCTGCGCGAATGGCCTCGCACTTTTGATGGGTTACTGGCGTAAGAAGTAAGCAAGAGGAGGCGCCTCTGGAAGAGCATGAAGCCTGACTTGCAAGGCGAGGACGACCACGTCGAAACAAGTCAGGTCCCATCACGAGCGATTGAGTTTCGTGGCCGTTTGTATATGGCCTAGCGTTCGCTTAACGAACTCCCCTAGTTGAGAGTGCATTTCGCAGACGGTGGTTGTTGATTGTGAAAGATGCCGCCACGCTGGCCACGCTGACGATTCCAGCCAAGACAACAGTGTTTGTCCTCGAACCCGATTCGTCCACTCGTCGCGTCGGGTTCTTCTCAAGCGGCACTTGCAATCGTTGGGCGTCAGTCAAGATCGCTCAAGTCAGAAGGACTTGCTCGCATTCCAAAGTCGTGGCGAGGGCGCAAGTGAAAGTTGTTTTAAAGTGGCTTGCTCGTGGCGGCATTTGAAATTAAACAAAGCAATTGGCAGACGCTGGCATCTTTCGAGCGAGGCGTTCCGATAGGCGGTCAGGTTAGCTTTTCCTAAATGTTGTTCTTGTTGTGGTGTTGTTCGTCTGTCTGAACTTTGGCCCCGGCGCGAGAACGAAAAAATGAAATTATATTGCCGCCAAGGACAACAACGACCAAGAGCCAACTTTCTTCACCGGCGCACAAGCGTCTCTTTGAATCGGCTTCAATGCAAAGGCTCAGAACACAAACAACGATCGTTGTTGTTGTTGTTATTCAAAGAGCAATCTAGTTGGCCTGATCATCGTGGCCAACGAGCGGCGGCCCCTTGCTGGGCGCACTGGCCGCCGTCACCACGTCAGCTCTAAGAGGCGGAGGCGGAGGCGGAGGAGGAGGAGGAGGAGGAGGAGGCGCCCCCGAGTGGCTCGCGGCCATGTCTCAGGCCCGCCTCTGACGCGATGGATGCACTTTGCGGCCGCTCGCTATCACTTGGCTGGCCGGGCTCACACGGACCAAACACGAGAAAGTCCGCCCGCACCAGCCAGCTAGTCTCTCGCAATTGGTTGCCACTGCCAGGCAGCAGCGAGAAGAACCAGCCGAACTCTCTTGGCGAGTGCAAATTCCATCGTCAGGTAGTTTTGGTCGATGAAGGCAAACAGCAAGCCCGACGATGGCACTCGTCTTGGTTGTCGACGGTCGTCGTCGTCTCTCATCGACGGCCAACTCACGAAACGAACTGGATTGGGCGCTGCCGTTTGCGATGTGGCCAATTGAGTCGCTTGATGGACTCTGCCTGTTGTACTTGCGCGCGTTGTGCTGGCTGGCGCACACCTCGCAAGTGGGCCGACCACTGTCGGCCCACTTGATTGTCCTCCCACAACCTTGACTTAATCGTGGCGGCGCTCACGTGCACGCCGGCCACTGCAATCGTTTGCAACTGCCAGATCGTCGGCGGTGGCGGCACTCAATCCAATAATCCAGTTCGGCCGTAGCAGGTTTATGGACTCGCCACAGTTGACGGTGGCGGTGCTGGACAAAAGGTGGCCCGAGAGCTCTGCGAACGCTCGTCGCACGGCGGTTGCGAGTGTTCCGACGAAGCCGTGCCAGAGTTTCACAGCCTGGGAGCGGCCGCCGGTGGAAGTTCGAAGCCATTGGACGTTGTGGCTTGCCCGGCGAGTGTCGTGCGCAGCCGAGCGAGCGAGCGAGCTTCTCTCAAATCGAAGGGAATCGCGAGTCGCGACGCAACGAGCCGCCCGCTTGCGTCAACTTGTTGCAGGCGCGACGCCATTGTGGCGCATTTGGCCGCCCTCGCTTCTAGTCTGGCGGTGTTTTCTCGAGTGCCGCCCGCGAGTGGCCTCGAGGCTTGCTAGTCGGCGTCCGGAGCTGACAGACAATGGCGTCCACGGCAGCCCGATTAGTTTTGCCTCTTCCTGCCGTTCGGCCTGGGCGCGTCTCGCAAGTCGTCGGCGTCGTCGTTGCCGAAGCCAAGCAACGCGGCCTTGCTCGCAAGCAAGTTGCGCGTCCTCCCGAGGGCGCATATTCGGCCGTTGCAACAATTCGCAGAGTTTTAACGACCGACAAGTGGTGGGCCCGACGTCGATTAGTCCAGTGGCCGGCCAGGACGGCGGCCGTTTGCTTTACCAAGTTGGGCGCCAACGTCGCACGAAAACTGGCCTCGCCTAACCGACAAACTCTACTACGATGGCAACAAGTGTGCCACCTCCACCTGCGATTGTGTTGCGCTTTAGCGTGGGGCGCAATGACCCTGGCCCAAAGTCGAGCAGAGCGTGCGGGCCGTTGCCAGTCGTGTTGGTAACTCGAAGAAGATTGCCGGGCTCGAACAGGTCGCCGGCTGACGAGACCAGAGTTGTAGGAGGCAGAGAGGGCGATGGTGGTGGTGGTGGAGGAGGAGGATGATGAGAGGGAGGAGGAGGAGGAGGAAAAGAGCGACCCTCGAATCCGTCGAGAAAGTGGCGTTGTCGCTCGGGCATCTTCAGGAACCCTCGCAAGTGCACTCGGTGTGGCACAGCACACACGCACTTACCAACTCGGTTGCTCTTTCTCGCCCTCTCGGCGGCATCGTCGTTTCAATTTAGAAAGATCTCGTCGAAGTAGTTTTTGCCGTCGTCGTGCTGTTCGTCCAACACTGGCGCACCGCCTCCACCGAAGCGTCCAACGATCGGGCGTGACGCGTCGTCATCCCCGAAGCTCGTCAGAAAGTCGGCGGCCCGTTTCGAGGGCGAAGTTGTGGGCGGCGCCGGCGAGCAAACGAACGAACGAACGAACGGGCGGCGAACAGCAACAGCGGCCGTGACACGACGACGATGCACGGCTAGCATTAGCAAAGGCGACGGCCCACAATGTCAGTCGTCGGCTAGGGACAACGACGAGCTTGTTGTTGTTGTTGCTGCTGGTCCTCCGATGATCCCGTGATGTTGGCGCTCATTGTCTGGCGTCTGGATCGCGTTGCAGCCGTTTCGAGTTGGCGTGCAATAAATGTAGAAGTTGTTGCATTGTTGCGTTGAAAAAAGTCGCGCAACGACGAACGCAACCGAACGAGCAACAAGTGGTCTTGCTCTGTGTCTCGTTCACGCCCGCCGTGTTTGCAACGCTTCGTCTCGCTTGTTGGCCAACGAGCGGCTGCCGTGGTGGTTCCTGTTTGGGAAGCCGTGCACTCGGCCGCCGACGCTGTCGCTGTCAACCCGCTTACATAACTCCAAACTCTTTGCACGCGAAAGCTCTCTCGCAATCCGATATCTGACCGGCGTCCATTAGTTCGTTGGCATCCAGCAGCAAGCCCGACAGTCTCCCCGCGGCGATCTCATGCAAACAAAGAGAACGCCGCCGCCAATCGCAACTATCGGGCGCGAAGAAACTGCGCCCCGGCTAAATATTGTAGAATTTCTTCCACTCGCTCGTTCGCTTGCTCGCCCGAGCGGCCATCTTGGCGTCACACTCAACATCCTCCTCGTGCCCTCGTGCAATAAAAGTAATGAGATGTGTGGAGGAGGCGCCGAATGGAAGGGTTGATCTCGCGGCGGCGGCCAAACGAGCCGCTGTGCAATTACTCGAGGCAACGCGCCCGCCGTGCATCTCGTTTGTGCTGGCCGGCAGCAGTCGGCCCGGCAACTCCTCCTACTCGATTCTGCCGCTCAACTTGGGACAGCTTTTTAGTTGCTCGACTGTTGCTCTCGAGAGGGTTGCAGTGAGCTCCCAGGTACAAAGCAAGAAGTGGAAGGCCAGCCTACTTGCTTTCTTGATTGGCCAGCCGGCAACTCGCCAGTGGTGAACTCTCTCTCTCTCTCTCTCTCTCTCTCTCTCTCTCAAGCTCAACGGCTCACGCCGAGTTGCAGGTCGCGACAGAAGGAGTTAAGTTGGAGGCGGACGAGAAGTAGGAGGAGGTGGAGGCGGAATATGGAGCCGAAAGCAGGTTGGCGAGCAGGCGGAAGGGCCAGACTTGGCAAGTCGTGGCCGGGCGAGCAAAGTTGGCGAAAAGGTTAAAGGGTTGTGCGTGGACGTCGAGCGATGCGACGACTGCGGCCGAATTCATTATCTCGCTTGGCCCTCGCCAGATTAGCACCGGCTTACATGTGTTCACTTTGCGGCGCTGCTTATTGTTGCGATCATCATCCCGCGTCCGATCCAGAGCTCAGGATGAGGCCGAGGATAAAGGCTGCTCGACGCCGACCTTCGCCTGGAACACCGCGCTGCCTAAGCGACTTTGAGCTCTTCCGCTGGCACCTTGGCACCGGCTAAACTCCACCGAGGAGCTTGGCGCCTGAAGCTTTATCTTCTCGCCACTCAGACCAATAGCTGAGACGCAAACGAGGGCAAGTATACTTTTGGCTTCGTTTCATCATGACCATCATCATCATCATCGTCAACCGTATGCGCACCTTTTGGAGGTAAGTCGGCTCGCGTTAAGGCGAGCTAACAAGTACTTGTAGCTTTGAGAAAGAGGAGGAGGATGGAAATTAATTAGCGGAAGATAGCAAACGACAGCGGCAAAGAGGCCGTTGTTGACGACTTCAGCTCGAATGTTTGCAGCATCCGTAAACAACGATCTATGTGTCCAAGTTTGTTTAACTTGAAAATTTGAACAAAATAAAGTGTCGTTTATTTTGGTTATGAGAAGCAGCGTGTTTGTGACTCCAAGCACGGCTCAAACATTGCCCCACTGGCTCATCAACTAGTTCGGACTAACTTGTTCCAATCCATATAACAAGGCGCCAGTTGAATGTTTTGTGGCGATCATAGCTAGCGCGACACTTCGAGAGGGGCCCAGTTAGCTGCACAACCCTTTTCCAGGTGGCATTTAAAGCAATCCGCATTATACAACATCGCGTCCTGACGGCAATTTGTAACAAATCGGTTGGCGATTCAGCAGCCGAGACAGCAGGACACCACCACGACGAGTGAACGCGAGTTCAATGAGCTCGAGCTCGAGAACGCGACGCTCGCACTCAAACATTTGCTTGCAGTTGTCGTCGGCGTTGGCGAGGCGTTTGCCTGGCCACGAGGGTGCGCCAAGCCACTGGCTAGCCACGCCGATCCCATCGAGAGCAAACAACACACAACTCGTTCGCTCCAGCGCTTGAACGCTCCTGCTGGCCAAGCGAGCGAGCAAGAGACGACGATACTCGTCCAACGAGTCAGGCAGGTTAGTGCGAGCGCATTGATTAGCAACTGGCTAATGCGCTCACCTGTTGCTCCAGCGCTCTCTATGCACTAATGGTCGTCGTCACTGCCGACGACAACGACGGGGCTGGTTGCGGCGCGTCTAGCGAGCGATCTTCACTTCATGTTCAGTTCATCGCCGCCATCGACGCTGCCGAGGCAGAAGGGTTAGCTGTTCTCGCTTGCCCGCGGAGCATCGTCGGCATCATCCTGTTGTTTGGCCGGGTCCATGTGTGTGTATATTTGTGTGTGCAGGCATACGCAAACACAAACTTACAATCCGCGCTGTCGTCGTTTGTTCAAGTTGTTTCGCTTAGCCAGAAACAGGCGGTCGTGACCATTTAGCTCTAGGTTGCTTGGTCCAGCCATGCAACCGGCTTAGTGTTGAAAGGGTTGCCTGCGGCGTCTCCTTCTTCTTCGTCGCCGCCGCCGTCGTCGTCGTTAGCGGCGAAGCGTTTGCTTAGCCACGAGAGTGCCAACGGTGTAAAACATCCTAGTTCATGTGTGGAACCACAATGCAAGAATGTATGATATGGTCAGAGCGATTCCAATCGACGGGCTCAATCAGTACTTCTGGATGAACAGCATCCAATGGTTTTTATGCGCTCTACTAATTCAATATCGATTTTTGCACCATTGATGCTCAGTGTGTTAATCTGGCGAAGTTGAACTAAGATGTTCGTTGTATTGGTTCCAACTAATTCGGCGTTTATCTACTGCTTCTGGTTGGTGTCCAACAATTGGATGAACGCAGCGGCAGGTTACAGGTAGAGACCATTTGATCACTGACGCTAAGCAAAGACGATTGCAGCCATCAACAATACGCGACTTTAGTGTTGAAACCAAGGTTCAATCAATTATTTCTTTCTAACGATAATTTGACTTGTCATGATATTGATATCAAGTTTCTGTGATGTTTTGGTTTCGAGGATGATGACATCTTCTAGCATAGTAAGTAACCCGACATTTCCATGTATTTGAAGCTATGTCTGCTTGTACATTTGTCGTACATTATCGTCATATAAAATCACTATCCAGCTCATCACCATCGTGTATATCATCACAATAAGTGGAGATGGAATGTTCCTGTGTGAGTTGCCACTCTTGATCGTCCGAAAGGTGTCTCTTTCTATCATTCGTGGTGCTGGTTTCTGAGTCGCTTGACTTCAGTGTTCTTTCTCGGGGCTTAGCCTGCTGTCCCAAATGAGTTCGCATGTGCCTGGTGATCATGTCACGTCTGCATGCGCTATAGGCACAAATTCCGCATTGGTATGGCTTCTCACCTGATGGTTTGTGATGAGATAATAAAAGGCGACGAACAAGTGTTGTGAAGAATGTTTTGATTTGGTTAGCATTTGAGTCTGGTTACTTTTAAACAATTCGTTTGGCGCGTGAAGAACGAAGAAAGCGCGCGTAAACAGTTTTCGCCTACTGAGAAGAATTTGTAAAAATGCCATGTTCGCTCAAACAACGCACTAAAACTGCAAATTCACTCTGTAAAGTAAGTTGATTTTGCAAAATCTCAGACGCCTCCACGGACATCCCTTCGTCACATCATCTAAAGATTACATCTAAAACAACAACTTACCCGTATGCGTTCGTTCATGAGTTGACAGATGGTCGCTCCGGCTAAATACCTGGAAACACTTGCCGCATTGGTATGGTTTGAGGCCTGAATGGAGTCTTGAGTGTCTAGTTAGCATGTCGGATCGAGAGAACGAGCGGCCGCAAAAGTTGCAAAAGTGACTTTTGGAGCCCTTTTGCTTTTTGCTCGCTTGGCGTCTAGAACGCCGTCCGTTGGTCGACGATATCACATCGGTTGTGGCCATCGTCTGGCCACGAGCTCCATCAAGTTGGCTCGAGGTCGACTTGACATCGCTCAATTCGGGACAAGACGCTGGACTGCTCGAGCTAATCCTCGTCAATGATGCGCTTGTTCCAATTGTCGAATCATCAGTTTCGCTCGGTGAGGTAGAGCTCGATATTAGTCTGCTTTGAGGCTGTTGTCGGTTGTTGTTGTTATTGTGCAAGTCTGGAGCATTCTGAAGATCTAATTTTTTTGTGTTGACCACTTGAGTTTCAGGCAACCAGCTTTGTCGCCGATGGTTCACGTGATTGGTGCCACGAGATCTCGTTGTTTGATTGTTCGGACGGCGAGTTTTCACTGATAAATCGAGTGGAGCACATTGGACGAGTGTTGTTTTGATTGCGGCTTGACTATGTCGATTTGTTGCTGGCACCGACTGTTGTACGTGTTCGGCCTGAGTTCTATGTCGTGAGTTGACCCTACTTGTTGAGCGCTGATCTTGAAAGTCGACAGCTTGACTTTGGGGTGGTTGCGTTGCAAGTGTTCGCGGCTGTCTTGATTGTTGATCGCTCATGGCCTGGATTAGCATTACTTGTGAGACAGCCGTTGAGGCCGCTGCCGCCGAGTATTGTTGCCGAAGATCGCTAATCAGCGACTCCATATTGCAATCAAAACCTTCCGGGGAAAAGAATAGATTGTTCAACATCGACCTCGATACCTATTAAAAAGGCTATTTGGAGTTGTTTTAAAATTGGTTACGATGCAAACACTTTCTAGATTGCATTTATTCTGATCACTTCTTCTCTGATTGTTCGAATAAGAACTTGTTGTGTTTGTTGTCGATCTTGACCGAACTTGATTGTTAAGTTGTTGTGATAAATTTGCGAATGCGCATTCAAGGATTAGTATTAGGTTTTGTTTGTTTGTTTGTTCGTTTCTTTGGTTTCGAGGTGCAATAACGATTCGCTAGTGTTGTTCGTTCCGCGGCGAATCTCCGAATGTGCGTCGGTGTTACTTCTTCGCGTCCGTTCGACTCCCGCGCGCAGTCGCGGTGTTATCAAGAGCACCATCGCGCTTGGCCAGCGCGACATCGGCGCCTTCGCTTTGTGCGGCGATCTCTCTCAACAAGTTGTGTGCGCTGCTTGTTGAGTTGATTTTTCACCCTCGCGCATTGCAATTTGCAAAGCACTCGACAAGGCCGTGTTTTCTGCTGCGCGGCGGCCGCGCTACCTTTTTCCCACTCTCGCGCGACGTGCTTGCCACGATCCACAAAACCCACGCCCACCTTGAAGCTCAATACCCGCCTGGAATCGTCCCGCGTCAACGTGATCTCACTCTGGCCAGCCCTGCATATAAAGGGATAACCAGTTATAAGATAGCGAAAGTTCGTCGAAAGACGCCCCCAATTTAAATGTCAAGATGCGCCTTTTACGTTTAGACCATTTAGCTTAGTTAGACCCCTTAATCAATATCGAATGCTCGGTCGAGCACTAATAGACAAACAGAGTTGTATTGCAACCGACAAACCAGTTAACCCATTTACCTTAAAGACCACAATGGCGTCGACGATAAAAGTTGTTGTCGTCGTCGTCGTCATCCTTGGCCTCGTTTTTGGCATGCATCTTGCCGAAACCGCCACCAGATCGCCATGCCCACGGGCAATCAGGATAAATTCAAATAGCGACTATCGGGGTGAACTTCATTTCATTTGTCTTCAAGTTGAACCAAACGCAAGGCCTCGCCTCGACGTGATCCAATACGCCAATCAACGACTTGTTTGGTCCGACTATATTGACGAGTTCGACACCAACCAATTGGCCAGTTTTGTCGATGCCGAGGGTACGCTCAGGATACTTTTGGCGGTGCCAAACAAGATCAATGGCACCTCGATGTACGCCATCGATTCGGCCGGCAAATATATCAGTGAAAAGCACACTGTAAATACCCAATTTGTTAGCACTCTAGCGATATGGAGACTCGAACTTAATTGGCAATGGCACTTGGCCATCGCTAATCAACCTTATTTAGACCATTTAGCTGATGCCGACTCGTATGTCACCAACAAGCGCGTGCCTCTACCAAAACCAGGACCAATCATAACAATCCACTCGTGGCGCTCCGACTACTTTGATCGATACCAAATGATTGAGTTGCCCTACGAAAGTCGAGTGAACAAACTCGAGCCAATGCACATCAACGACCAGGAATTCTTGATAGTCGCAATGGAGTCCAGCTCTAGTCAATTGCCTATCAATTCAATCATCTACAAGTTGGACTTTAGCGATGGTACACTCGATTGGATCAAGTACCAGACTTTAAACACGCGATTGGCCATCGATGCAAGTTCCTTTATGATCACGCACAAAGGTTCGCTTCAGATGGATTATTATATTGCCTTGGTCGGTCAACATCAGCAAGATAGAAGACAAAATCAAGGTCCAACTCAAACTGATGACTACAATCAACGTTCTATCGAGCACGGACTAATCATTTACAAATATTTCGGCGACCAGTTTGTCAAAACACACTCAATTCCGGTTCCGGACGCCACCAAACTCGACACGATCTCGTATGGATATGGCGATTCTTACGTTGTGGTTGCCCTGTTATCTGGCTGGTCCAAACAAATTAGCTTGTTCTTATTTGATGGTTTAAGCCTGAAACCATTGCCAAGTCCGCAAACTGGCCTAGCAAGACAGCAACCACCCCGACCGCTGCCCTTTTCTTCAGCGCGTTCCCTATCTAACACAAGATACAAGAAAACAATGGATGCCAACAGTTTGCATTTGTTCCGAGTGCCTCCTAATCAATCGAACAATGATGGTTCAATGAAAAGGACATTGGACGAGATGACATCAAACTTTGGCCTGCCAACGCTTGCATTCTCGTCACTATCCGATGACAACGATCCTCTATCAAACGATCCAACAACGAATGTCACGGAAAGCGTGAACAATGCCCAAGATACTCTGTACCAAATACCCGTCCATGAACATATTGCTCAAGGTGCACAGCAGGCTGATCAAGACTCTAGTCACATGAAGCGAGCCAATGTCAATCCTTTTGCTTATGTTGGACAAGTCGACAATGGGGCCAACGATTTGCTGGGCTGGTGCCGAGCACAGATCAATAGCATACTTGGCGATAAATTTGAATTGGCCGCTTACCAATTGTCTGCTTTGCCCCGAGTTGACCAGGTTCGGCCCATCGAAATCGACGGTGATCTTGTTATTGACGGCAACCTGCACGTCAGCAATCTGTTGTATGCAGACAACATTGACGATGGAACCAGCAGGCGACCATTAGTGGACCCGTCCGTGTTAGGCAACGCGACGCAAATATTCAACCGAATTGAAGACACCCATTCGCGAATCAACTCTTTGAAGCAACAAGTCGACCAGATACTAGTTGACGATGGAACCGTGCAAGAGGTTTTCACGCCATTGAAATTCCAACAGCTCGTCTTTGAGTGTTTGAATCCAATCAATATGAACCCGAGACTGCAGCCCATCTTTGGTCTTCCAAATTGTCCACAAGTTGGTGAATTGCGCGTCAACTTTTTGAACGGGCGCAATGTCACCGACATTCAACGCCAGGCCCTACTTACAGGCAGATCGATGATTGTGGGACAAGAGGTTCGCTTCGAGCACTTGGTTCTACGCGGCCAAATTAGTATTTTGAACACATTGAACCAGCTCAACATTGATGAAATAGTGTTTGGACGTGGTCGCAAGCCAATTGGACCTATTTGGGGCCACAAAACTTTCTTGAATGGGCTTTATTCGACAGCAAACTTGATTGTGGAAAGCTGGAACGGGGCTCGTGTCGACCAACAGACAACTCTAACAAGTTCGGGCGAACAAAGAATCGAAGCAAGCCTAAGATTCAGCCAAGTGGTTCTTGATTCACCCGTTCAAGCTGGCGGCAACTACTCGTCATCGGGCAGTGCTCGCATTGAAGTGTTAAATGGCCTCCATCTGGACACCCATCTCGATCAAATTGCACAACTTGACGCGGATAACAAGTTCGACCGGCCAATTGCTTTTGATGAACTTATCATCAACGGACCAACATCCTTTCCGCCTGGATCACTTCTGTCTAATGCTAGTGTGGAAAATTTGTGGTCAAACGTTTTGTTTAGCCACTCACTTCAGAACATCAACGCACCGATGGAGTTCAAAAACGTTCACGTGTCTTATGGAGGCGACATTCAAGTCACTGGTCTCGTCAACGGACTTGTACTCAACCAAGACACTGTTATGATGCGCGACCGTAATTATGATTTGCCAAATCCGTTTTTGTTTGAGTCGGATCTCAATATCAGATTGCTTCAAGTAGAGAAGGCACTCAATGGAATCCAGGTGATGCCCAACTATGAAACGAACTTGCCCGAATTGGCCATACTCTACGATGGCGGCACACAAATGTTGACTGGCGACAAAATTCTCAACGAGGTTCAATTAGGAGGAAGGAATAGAATTCATGGCTTGATCAACGGCCACTTGAACTTGACTGAACTGAATCAGTTGGCAACAAATGATGGCCAACCATTCAGGTTCAAGTCTGTTCGGCTGGCCCGCAGGCAAATCAGGGTTGCTGATAATGTCCAATTTCAAATATTGTCGCTCATCAATGGCATTCCGGCCAGTGAGATTTGTGCTTTTGCCAACAGCCTAGCACAACCAACACCCAATATACAACGCCAATATCAGCGACTCAAGTTTGATAGACAGCCAATTGTGTTCAAGCAGCTCAGGTGTGCCTCAATCAACGGTTTCAACGATCTCGGAAATGTTTTCCTCGTTCGACATGCTAACCAACGTGTTGCTGGAACACTGAAGCTAGTCAATGGAGTTGTATTTAACTCAACAGTCAATATTGGATCGACTTTCAACAACTTAAATATCAGGCCACTTGCACGTTCCATCACACAGGTTCTCAATGAAAGCCGAACAGGCCACAAGGATTACTTTGGCAACCTCACAATTGACGATTTGTTTGCCGATTCAATCAACGATCTTCAACTATCGACTGTGTTTGTGGCCAAATCGGATCAGCCTCAAATTATCAGCGCCCCAATGGGATTTGAACATTTGGACATTGAAAACGTGCTTGTTGTTGGCACAGAGTTATATAGTGACTCGTTCAACGGACTCAATGTGTCTGACATCACTACAAACACGTTGCAATACGACAAGCCGCAGGTTATTTACAATCACGTAGAAATGGACCTTATGCACATTTTGCCAGGAAGCAATTTGTTCACAAAATCAGTGAATGGCTATGATATCGGTCGCCTCTACTCGGATGCGGTGCTTGTCGACGTGGGTCAACAAATTTTGGCGCCAAAAACATTCAAAGCTCCGGTAGAGCTGACCAATCGTGTATCGCTAACTTATGGCATTGATGGACTATCTGAACAGGAGCTCAGATTTAATTTGTTGCTGCAAAGCAACGAGCTGATTGAAGACGATTTAGAGTTCAACAATGACGTCACCATCATGAAGTCTCTCGAGATCCAAACCGGCCAAATCAACGATGTCGATGTTAATCTGTTTGTAAACTCGATGCTCTATGAGAACAGACCAAACGGAATGCGCGTGTTAGGCAATAGTTCTCTCAGGTTCAAGGATGTTAAATTGAACGATTTGGTTGTAACGGGCACTATTCAAGGTTTTGATCTATCACGAGACGCCATACAAAAGAGTGACAATTTGAATGGTTCATATGATGCTCTAATAAGACAACAACAAGCCCAACAAAACAATCAACAATTGCTCAACACAATTTACAATTCTGGTTCGACGTTCCGTGTCCAAACGAAACTGCGCAATGAAACTTACCTGGGCTCGTGCAACATCCACTCGTGTCCGCAGACCGCACCTTACATAACATTAGCACCACATGGTCCAAACGCGAGTCCTCCGAACCGAATTACTATGCAATATTTACCAAACCCAGCTCAGCTAGTCAAACCTCAGCCCCCTCTTGCGCCTTCTGCGTGGATCAATATAAGACCACAACAACAACAACAACAGCAACATGTCCAGCCGCAACCTTTTGTGATGGCACGACCCCAATGGCCTCCATCAGCTCAACCTCAGCATCCACTTGTGCCGATTTATCACAATGTGCCATTTGTGCCCATGATGCCAAAACCAATGGGACTAGTGAATGTGTCTATGATTCCACAAGTCTGGCGACCCATACCACACAAACAGCATCAAACAATCCCTATCAACGACACTCACTTGCGGTACGACCAGGAGGAAGTCGCGCTTGTCGATCCGAAATATATGGAATATTTGGCCGAGTTCAAAGCACATGCCATCCATGATCTCACGTTTCGAGTCAACACATTGTTGTCAGCATCGTTCTATTATGAAATCGCCCAAAAGCATCCATATCTCGGGCCAGTAATGCACGCTGCCGAGCATCGTGGCACGCAGAAAAGGGGTGACGTATGGCTTTTATCAAAGGCTGCCAGCAATCGTGGCGAACCATGTTTGTTGCGTGACCAAAAGATTGATGTCATGGCTCAAGATCCCATCAAGAATCGAACTGTATTCAGTGTCATTTCTAAAATTCAAGAAACATCAAATCCGAGCTTGATCGGGTCCGTGGTGGTTAGGACAAATCATTATTTGTTCATCGCGGAACTCTATCCAAATACGGATTTTATGGAGATGCCAACCACGACAAACATCCTCGTGTATGTTTGGAACGACAAGGCAGGAATGTACGATATGGTGGAGGCGATTTCAATTGATGGATTCCCAACGGCAATGAAAGCGTTTACTGTCAACAACGAAATTGCTTGTGTGGCAATTGCAAGTCCAAGAGTGGTTCAAACAAACCTAACTGGCGCGCCTCTTTTGTACTGTCAACAGGCGCCCCAATCTCTCTTCTCCCAGAGAATTGTGCTTACCGAGATGAAGTATATTTTCGACCTGGACATTGTACCATTGCCCTATGATGGTAGGTCACAGTTTCTGATAGCAGCCTTGTCGCAGCGCGACACAGAACAAGTCGGTGATTTGGTCGTGAGCAGGTACGACCTTGATAGGCGACAGATGGTTAATCTAGTCACTAGACGAACGACCCGACCTATCAAGTTGCATTTCGTCAAGCAAGCCTTAGTGGTTAGCGATTTCAGACACACACTAGTTGTGTCTGAGGGCATAACAAGCAATGATGCGGCTCATGCAACAAGTCGAATATTTTCAATCTTCGCCACTGGACTGGGACTAGTTACGGAAACTCAAGTTATTAGAGACAACCAGATTGTTGATATTCAATCGGTACTTTTGGATGAACAACATCCAATGATATTTATGCGCTCTACCAATTCAATATCGATTTATGCACCATTGATGCTCAGACAGCAACCGTATCAGTCTACAGGAGTCGAACCGAGATGTCCATTGTACAAATTCCAATTAATCCAGCGTTTGCCCACCAAAGGAGCCAACAAGTTTTTGGTATTCAACAATTGGATGAACACAGCGGCGGCAGGTTACAGAAGAAGACCGTTTGACCATCTACTGGTGCTTAGCAGAGACGATTGTAGCCATCAGCAATACGCAACGTTGGTGTTGAAACCAAGGTTCAATTGATTGTTTCTCTCTACTGATAATTTAATTAATTTAAAAATAAATGTTAATTGTTATGTTTGATCAATAATTTTTACGTTTGAACACATTTTGCGCATCTCTTCTTAAACCTTCAAGTTTGAAGTGAAGTGACATTTAGGTTTTGGGTGCGGCGACAATATCTTAGTAAACGACCCGACATTTCCATTGTATTTTGAGCCACGAGTTTGCCTCCACATTTGTTGTACTTGATCGTTTATATAAAATCACTATTCCGCTCATCACCATCTTGTCTATCATCACAATAAGTCGAGATTGAATGTTCCCGTGAGAGTTGGCGCTCTCGATCGTCGGGAAGGTGTCTCCGTCTATCGTTTGTGGTGCTACCAGTTGTGTTGATTGTTTTTGAGTGGCTTGTCTTTCGTGTCCTTACTCTTGGCTTGACCCGTTGGCCCAAATGAGTTCGCATGTGCCTGGTGATCATGTCGCGTCTGCATGCGCTATAGGCACAAATTCCGCATTGGTATGGCTTCTCACCTGATGGTTGTCGGTTTTTGATGCAAACAAGTGTTTTAATTTGATTAGCATTTGCATTGGATAACTTTCAGGCGTATTGATCTGGCGCGAGAAGAATGTGGAAAAGTGTGTGCTCAAACTGTCAGCGGTTCAAAAATGAAATCTTCTCTCAACAAGCTTTTCATTTGTGTAGCGTTCTGCGTTGCGCACTAAAACTGCAAATTCACTCTGTAAAGTAAATTGATTTTGCAAAATCTCAGACGCCTCCACGGACATCCCTTCGTCACATCATCTAAAGATTACATCTAAAACAACAACTTACCCGTATGCGTTCGTTCATGAGTTGACAGATGGTCGCTCCGGCTAAATACCTGGAAACACTTGCCGCATTGGTATGGTTTGAGGCCTGAATGGAGTCTTGAGTGTCTAGTTAGCATGTCGGATCGAGAGAACGAGCGGCCGCAAAAGTTGCAAAAGTGACTTTTGGAGCCCTTTTGCTTTTTGCTCGCTTGGCGTCTAGAACGCCGTCCGTTGGTCGACGATATCACATCGGTTGTGGCCATCGTCTGGCCACGAGCTCCGTCAAGTTGGCTCGAGGTCGACTTGACATCGCTCAATTCGGGACAAGACGCTGGACTGCTCGAGCTAATCCTCGTCAATGATGCGCTTGTTCCAATTGTCGAATCATCAGTTTCGCTCGGTGAGGTAGAGCTCGATATTAGTCTGCTTTGAGGCTGTTGTCGGTTGTTGTTGTTGTTGTTGTTGTTCAAATCGGTGGCATTATGACTATCTAACTTTTGTGTGCTAATCACTCGCGCTTCAGTCCTAACCAAATTAAGCGGCAAAGTAGGTTGACGGCGACAATTTGCGTGGTCTTTAGCGCCTCGAGATCTTGTTGTTTGATTGTTTGGACGGCGAGTTTTCACTGATAAATCGAGTGGAGTGTATTGAGTGAGTGTGGTATTTTTGATTGCTGACTGACTATGTCGGCTTGTGGCTGCCGCTGGCTGTTGTTGTACGTGTTCGGTCTGGACTCTAAGTCGGTCCACTCCACTTGTTGAGTGCTGCCCTTGCAAATTGACGGCTTGACTTTGAGATGGCAGCGATGCAATTGTTAGCATCTGTCTTGACTGTTGATTGCTCATGGCTTGAATTAGCATCGCTTGCGAAACAGCAGCGTTTGAAGCGGCAGCAGCAGCAGAGGCAGCCGCCGAGTATTGTTGCCGGAGTTCACTAATTAGCGATTCCATATTGCAATTCAAACCTCTCGGAGACAAAAACAAATTGTTCAACATTGACCTTGAGATATATTCGAGGAGCTATGATCAGTTGATGATGTTTTGTGATTGGTTGCGATTCAAACACTTTGTTTTCTCGCGTTGCTTTCGATCACTTTCTCTCTCTCTCTTTCTTGTCTCGTTTGAATAAGCGACTGAAAGAGCGAAGGCCGCGCTTTTTCTTGCGCCAAATCTCGACCGGACTTGCTTCAAGTTATAGGGCGACAAACTTGCGTATGCGCATCCCGTTCATGCCCGCAGAGGGGCCCCCTGACAAGAACAGCAATGGCGCCAGCCAAGCACGACGAAGACGACCACCATCAGCAAAGGAAGCGAAAGTAACCCCAGCCCGCTACTTTTCCAACGGGACAACTCCAACTGTGACAAAGGAATGCTCGCCAATGTTGCACCGCATCGGGCCAAAGCCAAGTTAAGAAAATGGGCGCTTAAATTGGAAATCAACACACACACACACACACACACACACAAGGGAAGAGGCCCGACGGGCGACGCAACGACGACGACGACGACTCGAACGCGTTCCACGAGTTGGACTGGTTTGAATCAAAGGAGAGGCGCGCGCATGCAGCGAAAGTGAACTCGATCAACAAGTTGCGGAGTAGCGGGCCAACAGCTGGCAGGGAGCCTCGAGCTGGACGAGCCGCTAAAAGAGAACAACAACTGCGAGATCCGCAAAACGAGCGATCGATCCGGCGCAAGGCCACGCAACCAACTTATGCAACTGCGGCGTTCTCTCGAAGCCAACTCGAGCAGAGTCTGGCCGTGGCGCCGTTATCCAGCAGGCAACTTCTGGTTTGCGTCGACCTTTCAAAACCGGACGAGTGTTGGCGAGATTTGTTGTGTGTGTGTCGTTTCGGTTGCGCGAACAAAGTTAAGGGGCAGGACGCGAGTTTCCTCCTCTCTCTCTCTCTCTCTCTCTCTCTCTCTCTCTCTCTCTCTCTCTCTCTCTCTCTCTCTCTCTCTCTCTCTCTCTCTCTCTCTCTCCTTCTCTCTCTCGCCAAGCGGCCAGTCAAGCTGGCGATCAAACTTCAACACCGAATGTTGTCTTAAAATAGCTGCGCCCTCGCCCAATTGCGTCGCAAAGTTGAACAGTTGAACGATGGCGCAACGCCACTGCCGCCCCTCTCGGCGCGGGCGTTCGTTCACGTTGTCCGCTTAGGTTCCGGTTCCGGTGCGGCCCCCACCTTTCACTTCTTTGCTCACTAATGAAAACTTTCGCCTTCTCACAATCACATTGCGCTTGACCATCTTCGTCCTCTTCGTTCTCTTTGGCTAACGTTCATTTTGATTACGTGGGCCGGGCGCGGCTTTAGCGAGTTTGTCCATCTCGAGCGGCGAAAGTGTGTGGCGGCCGTGCTCGCGCGCAGTTCCCAAACGGCCGGCCCATATGGCATCACTCTCGCAACCGGCCACAACCACCGCCTTGAGAGTGTGCCCTTCGGGTGTCCCGTCCGTTGATTCGGTGAGAAACACACACACACACACACACACACACACACACACACACACACTCGACGCGACTCAGATTCAAAAAACACGTAACGCGCTGCCGGCACCCCCACTTTCGCCTGTTGCCGGCCAAAGCGAAAGCAACAACCCAATTCCCACGCCGGCGCTGGGCTTGGGCAAGCCCGTGAGAGCCAATGATGAGAACGTGTTGCGTGTGCGACAGTGTTTGTCGCAACTCGCGACGCAATTGCATTTGCAAGCGCGGCCGCTCAGGACATGGCCAGGTAAAATTGCCGCAGCGAGCGCGGTGGCGCGCGCAACTGGCGCCCGGCTATCCGCTTCGTTCCCCAACCACCAGTTGCTGTTGCGCGCACGTAAACCGACCCGACTGGACACAGGACGTGGCCGCCAGTTAAACGTGGGAACCTCTTCAACGGCCAGAACAAGAAGAAGAAGAAGAAGAGGCGCAGGCGGAGCGAAACGCTGCCGGGCCGCGCACAGATTAGCGCCGGTGTTGGCTCGGGCCGTCCAGGTGCGTTATGCAACAAGCCAACATTGATGTCGGCAAACATGTCGATGGACGACAACAGTCGATGGGAAAAACTTTCACTCTCGTGCTCGCGATCATCGTTGCAACCGCCTACGACAATTGCGACACAACAAATGCATTTAACAAACTTTTTTATTTATGTCAGATCGGAGCCAACTTATTATTGGGCCCAATTTATTGCGATCAGTTCCGAGTTGGTGGTAACTGCTGAAAGTGACGCTCGGCGCCACGATTGCGCCATGCAAACTGTACAATGCGCACTAATTGAATTGAATATAAACATTTCGAGTATACAAATTAAAAGGACAGTGTTGCTTTGCTTGTGCTTGTGCAACAACAAGCACAAGCGACTCAAAGTGATTTGTTATCAGTGAAAGCACTTTTGGGCGGTGGTTTGCTAGCTCAGTCCATCTTGTGTTCTTACCAGTCCGAGTGAGCGCGTTGCGCAATCACGAACTCGCTGGAATCTTGTTTTGTTGTGCTGGTGGCCAGGCCAACGGATGCGACGCCTTCCGTTTTGCCTTGCGCTCGGCCATTGTTTCGCCGACATCCTCGCCGGCCGGTAGCACAACTTCGTCGTCGGCATTAATGGCCGCCTCTTGGGCAAGCTCATCCTTGAACGAGTACGAGTATTTTGGCGTTCCAAATTGGCGCAACCAACAGGCGAGCTTCCATTTCAACGATGTAAACTCGCGCTCCGGATCTTTCGACTTGATGCTGCTGTAGATCTCGGCGGCTTGCTTGATTGACTCGTCCAAATCGTCCATGCGCGCCTGTTGACGCAACCTGATGCACTCGGTGCAATGTCGGTTCAAGTTGGGCGACGGCGGACAACTTGGCAAAGGGCTTGGCGCCGACGAGAACCTGTCGGAAAGTTGTTGGACGGCAATCAGATTGTTGCTGCCAAGCGAAATCGACTGGGCACGCTGTTTGGCGCCAGCAATAAACTTTTCTGCCGGCGATCCGCTCAACACACCAGTTGGCGTGGGAGCCTCCAAGCCAACCGCCGAATCATTGCTGGTGCTCGACGACAACGAGCTTGTTCTTAGCTTGAGCTCAGTTTTGCTTTCACAATCCTTGTTATCCTCTTGCTGCGCTTTCATAATGTCCAAGATGGACATGAGTTTCTCCGGCTCAACGGCGTGATTTTGGTCAACACTTTTGGTCACCAATTGTTCGTCGTTATCGACAATCTGGGGCTCGTCGACCACAATTCTTGGCATGGCCATTTGTTCCTTGATCACGTGTTCGGTTTTGTCTCGCTTCGGCGATTTATTATTCGTTGCCACCTGATGGAGTTTTTTGCGCAACTTGCTGGCAAAGCCAACATCTGACTTTTGATCCTCTTTCAATTGGTCCTTCTCAGCCCGAAGTCGTTCGAGTGCGTTGCGTCCAATCTGTTTGCCTGACTTGTTGCGGTTCAACTCAAAGTCACAGCCAACTGCCGACTGGCGCCGGTGTTCCTTGATGCGAACCGGTGGCAAATTTGGTGGTTGCCAGTTCTCTTTGTTGTTGTGTTTCGAGTCTTTGGCAGTCTTTTTCGAATTTTGCCGTTTCGAGTCGTTGTTAGCTCGTTTGCTTCGTCGCAACTTGAACGAGCCGGCACGTTGCAAATCGGCCAAGTTCAACACGGAACCGGCTCGTGACACGCTCGGGCTCGCCGCCGGACTGATGGTGGGCGTTCGGCGCGAGTAGATAGGCTGCAACTCGCGCTCAGTGGCTTTGAAACAACGATCGCATTGGATCAGGTCGTTGCTTAAAATAAACTCTTTGGTGTCGTTGAAGCCACGTTGTAAAAGCAACGCAATGAAATTGGCCGGTGGTGGCCAAAGGGCACGCCCACCTCGGCGCATATTCTTCCACGTAATATTGACCGGCATTCCCTGAAAACTGGCCTTCATCATCATCATTCGAGCCCGATCGTAGGGCGCAATGTCGGACGCGCCCGCAAAACACGACACCCTAACGGTGTGCTCGTCAAACACGGGCATATTGTTGGTGAAACCGCCGTCGATGTATTTGACGCCCTTGTACGTGGATACGTGATTGCCCGACCAGACTGGAATGAAGCAGCTACAGTTGAGTGCCTGTATTGATTGTGAGATTGGTGTGTGACAGACAAGATTGTGTTCCGGTTTGAGTGTTAGTTTTGTGCTCATTGAAGTTTACATCTCGCCACCACCAGATGGAGCGCATGGCCTGTGTGATGTAACGTTGCAGGCACGTTCACGAGCAAGTTATTACAACCACACACCAGTTGCACATCCAAGTGCTTGTCGCGCCATCTTTGAGTTCGAGATAAGACGCTTACAGGAGAAAGTTCGCGGAAGGGCCCCCCCCCCCTCAGCTCACAAAGATTAAGATTAGTTGACGAGAGGAGGGCCAGTTGTTTGGGTAGATTCCACGCTCATGAATGAACAACAACAACAACAACCAAGATTGCGCAACTTTCATTCTCTCGCAAAACTGACGCTCGAAGCCACACAAACTCCTTCTCTTCTTCGAGACGAAACAAACTTTGTTACCAAATCAGTTGCACAATTGCGTCCAGTTCCTTGCGCAAGGTTCTCTACTTACATCTATCAAATCCTTTCTTGTTTCAAACTCGTTGACTACCACAGACTTGAGGTCCTTCAAGCGGGTCATGCAAACGTACAATCGGCCGTTTACCCGTTTGTGAGCGTCCTCTGGGAACAATTTGTCTAGAGAACGAGGCAGCACGTCGACTATTTGATTGGACCGATCAAACACGCCCAATGGTCTGCTTCGAGCGTCCTCGCTCATTTCAATGATCTCCTTCAAACAAGTGTGCAGGGGCAAGTCCATTAAATAATAGGCGGCAATTAGGCTGCCAGCCGATGCGCCCGCAACACGCCTTACCCGTTCGCGCGGAATGTATTTGTCCCAACAATTGACAACGCCAAAGTAATAGCAACCTGTTGGAGTTTAAGAGTCGGGTCGACACGATGACAACGAGAACGAACAAATCGGCGCCCGCAAAAGCATATCGTTGACATTGGAAAGTTCCGAGGGCGAGTGTTGGAGTTAGTTTGTGTGACGCGTCGGCGGCGGTCGTGTGGCGCTTTGCTCAGTCTGAATAAAAAGTTGTCAAGCGAGACAAAAGGGGAGAGTTTTTGGCGGGCGCGACAACAATGCCTAAAATATGACACGCCGTGTGTCATCCTGCAGCGGATCATTCGCTAGATTGGTGGCACTGATCAAGAGTCAAGCCTGGCATTGGAAAGTGTTTCGGCTTGAGGAAGTGCAACACGCGTGATGATCACGTTGCATAATCTTGAGCAGAGTCTGCCGCATAAGGGGCGCATTGTGTTTGAGCGTGCCACCCGATGCGACCGCCGACAATCTTGCGCCGCGCCAGTCAACAAACTTCGCCGAAAACTTACCCATAAAACCGGCACCAGAAAACGACAAGTCCATTTTGGTGTTGTTTTGTTATGCTAATTTGTGAGCTTTCAAACAAACAACTTGATAATCTTCTTTTAAGTCGAAAATCGTCTCTCGACTTTAACGACGACGTTTCGTTTGAACTTTGACGTGTTTGGTCACCGCTTTTAGATTAGCCGCCAAGCTGACTTGTTGTCTTGTTTCTGTTGTTGTTTAAAGTTTTTGGGCAGATAGATAATTGTGTCAGTCTTTCAGTTGGTCGTATTTGACGCTTCGATTCACTTGTAAGGCTCGCACGAGTTTCGAACTGGCAAGACGCCAGCGCACAAGCCACGATCTTTTCGCTCAGCGAACCCTTTCTGACTTTCTTCTCCCTTCTTCTATTTCCCGTCTTGCTTCGTGTGCGCTTCTTTATGAGTTGCGCCAAAAGGGGAAGATGTCTCTCGCAAGTTATGTAATGAAAGTGCTCTAAAGTTGGGTGCTAAACGTTGCTGGCGCTCACGGGGGACTTGTTCGAGTCACTCGAGTTTGTTGCTTGAGAACGATGAGATGGTTCAAGTTCTATTCGAGGCTTGTGCTCTGCCGGCGAGATGCTGCCAATTAGACGCCCGAACGATAACGCGCGAATGATAATTAAGGTGATTAGGGCGAGCTAGGAAGACGCGATAAGGGCGCGTCCTGTTTGATAGACTGTTGTTGGTGGCACCGCCGTGGCACGTAACTTGTTCTGGTTTAGCGATAGTCACAATTTGTTCGTCGTCATGGCAAGCTAATAGCTGCTGTTCAGCGACAAGAATTGAATGGTATAACACGCTTGTATGACACACTTACACTAAATGTCACCCACTTAAACCAGGTATAGACCAATTCGTCATTGGACGACAACAATCTGACGAGTTTTCTTGCAGTGCGAAGCTTGTGTTGCGTCTATCTAACACTTCTTTAGTTGCACTATTGACAATCAAACAACTCAATTTGGGAATGAACTTTTCACGAGCAGTAATCGTTTATGAAGTCTTCTTTTGGCTACTCAAACTATTTCGTTTCAACAAGCATCACACTCTGAGCTCTGATTGACTCTAAAAAGTTTGCAGCTCAGCTTGCTCATCAAAAATCATCTTCAAGTTTGGTAAGATTGCCTGCTGGAGTTCGTTCAAAGTTAACCAAGCACACACAATGCAATGCAATGCAATCTGCAGCCAGTTGAAGCAGCCAAGTTTGTTTCATAACTCGCCATGACTAGCTGGCTTAGCATCTATTTTGAATGCGCCGGCGCGTGCGCGAGCCAGAAAGCACCTACCTGTTGAGTTTGCTGTCCGTGGGCGGTGCCGAATGGTTGCACGAGGCAAGATAGCTCTGTTGCAAAGCATAACTTAACTCTTGGCCTGATGCGGCCCACTCAACATAAACATAAACAGAACGAGATGGAGATGGAGAGAACAAGCCGGCCACTAAGCAAGCCGTCCAGATGCTGCCGATGCACGACCAGGCCGACTTGCCGAGTCTGGATCAATTTTGCAACGAATCAATCATTTGCCATTAACGTTTTAAATTGAGCCTTTCGTCTTTCTCGCTCTTCCTACCTCTCTCTCTCTTTCTTTTGGTGCGCCAAAATGATGAGGAGAGTTCTTCCAGCGGCATGACTTTGCATCTCGAGCGATACTATAAAAATATGATATTTGTCTGGCTGGTTGTTGTTATGAACTTGATGCGGCAACGGAGGCCCAGCGGCGTAATAACAACAGGCCGGAAAGTGGCAACAAGTGGCAATCTGATAGCTGAGGAAAACCGATCGACACGCAACAAGCGCGAACCATAAAACTTGTTCCCCCGAGCACAGGCTTTGCCCAGATTGAACGTGCTGAGTTTCGCGTGTGCTTTGCCTTGCCTGGCCTGTCGTGAGACAGTCGTTCCAAGGAGGCGTGCACCAAGTAGAAGCCAGCCAAGAGCCCGAACGCAAATTTCCACAAAAAGTTTCAATTTGTATTCAAGTCATAGCGATGTTTGTATTTTGGCAGCAACAAACTTAATCCTCTTTGGAGGCAACCGAGCAACTGAGCAACTGATCAAGGCAAGACACGAGACGCCGGCCGGGACAATGAAACAGACACGAGAGCAGCCGATTGGGTGCTCAAAGTAGTAAACTATTCGCGCTTATCAATACCGCGGCACTGTTTTGATTACACAACTCGCCAAACTCCTTTGCTTTGTCGATTCCAGTTCAAACCGCATCGCAAGCCCACATTAATAACCTGAGCCTCGTGATGCGTCACAAACACACAAGCTAATACTATCCCCACCACAACCACAACCACACACACACACACACACACACACACACACACACACACACACACACAAACAAGCGTCGGAAGTTATCTAATGAAGCCAGCGAACACAATTTTGGCTGAATGGAATTCTTTGGCGCAAATTTAAATAGTGGGCCTCGGCGAGTGATGTTGTTGTTGTTGTTGATGTTGCAAAAGTAATACGATGATGACGATCAGACGCGCCGACTTGTTTGCACTTACCTTTAAACGATTGGCGAAAACGCAATGTGGCTGCCGTTTTGTGTGCTAGCCTCTTTCAGTTATGTTCTTGATGCTTTCCGTTTTGACTCCCGATCGTGAGCCGAGTTCAGCTTCGACGATGATTCAAAGTTGCGTAAGGGCACCGCAGTTGAGCACGCGCGCCGCCAGCCAGAAAGGTTACTGTCGTTTGATTTGCGTGCAGCTGGTCAGGTGGTTGATTGAGCTTCGTGAAAAGGATTTGCAGTTGTTGGCCAATTTGTAGTCGAACATCGAAAAGTGCCCTTTGTACCGTTTGGAACCGCGACGAAACATAAAGCAGCCACCGCCTGGCGTGAGGCTTACAACAACAACAACAACAAGTGGCAATACAGCGGCGCAGTCAAAAAGCGCCAGCTCTGTTTGTTGTATGTTATAACTTGTTGCTTGTTGGCAATCAAGTTGTTACTTGCAAGCGCCAACACCGTGGTTTACTTTGCACTTGTCGCCATCAACTCAAACCGGACTGTTGGCTATGGTTGCGCCGCTGCCCATTGCGACTCATCATCATGACTGTTGCCCTCTTGGTGACATCCAGAAGGCTGCGCCACGACCAGTTGACGGGCAAAACAAACAGAGGCTCGCAACCGCCAAAACATTGCTCGATATGTGCTCTTGCGCATTTTGGGTCACATGAATTGAAAGGACCAAACAAACAACATACCAAAACTGGCTAACAAACACCCTCAATCTTCATCCTGCAAGTTGCTCTGCTCCGAGCCAAGCTGCTCTCAAAGGTCTCAATAGTTGTGCCCGTCTCTCAAATGTGCAGTGCGAAACACAAAGACAAAAGCCTTTCGCCTTGGCACTCGCTCGAGCTGGTTGCCTCTCGTGGCCGCCACCACCGAAAAATAATCGTCGGTGCCGCCGTCGCCGCGAACAAGGCAAACTCTGAACGGCTTTGTGTATCTGCTTGTTGTGTTGAGTTGCACTCGATGGATCATCATGGTGCAGCCCTTGATGGTTCATTGGTGTTGTCACAGTTCTCGTCCTCCAAGCCGATTGCACTAATCTGAAGCTCAACGACACTTGTCGACTGTTGATTGTAGCAAACCAATGCACAGCAGGCAACAAACCATTTGCAGTCCCGATGGAAAGCGAGCGGTCCATTCGTATCAGCATCTCCATCTGTGGCTCGAGCGCCGTGTAAAATGACTCGAGAAGAGCTCCAGTTGCAGTGTGAAGTCGGGAATGGAGAGAGAGAAAGCCGTCACAAAAGGCGCAAGATCATCTAGTTTGGTGAGTTTCTAGTGCAATTTCAACCAACTTAACACCATAACATTTGTAACATTGCTCGCACTCGAGCCGTCCCATGCTGTCGCCAGGCGTTAGCCTTGATTGGTCGTGCCTTTGTCTGCTCGCGTGCGATATGAGCCCGCTTCCCGATTGGTGG